>JAQGBB010000812.1:0-16400 GCA_034691745.1 Prismatolaimus dolichurus
CTCTGTCACTCATTTGATGAGCCACTCGTGAAGCGCTAACCCGCTCAACTGCTAGTCTGGGAAAGCCATCTGCAGTTAAGATGAAACTTCAGTTCCTCGTTCGTCAGATCGGACGGCTGCCTTTCGCCAGAGCTGCTCCGGGGATATCTCCTTCATGTAAGCTGACACCCTTAGCTCCTGTTCCAAGCTGCTCTGCTCGTGCCCACGGTCACCTGACAACTACGTTCATGTTAGCACGAAGAAATCTGGAACATTTATTACGCAGAAACAACACTAAATACGTCACACACAGCGAACTGCGCGCACATCGATATACAAGTACGCAACGTGTCAGCATATAAAAGTAGCACGATAAGCGAAAACGCATTCGCCGGGAACAAAAAAAGCTAAACATGTACGCAAAATGCATAAACATCCATTGTTTCTTGTATGAACACAGGATCGAGAATAAACTTTTTGCAAATCAATCTAAGCCCTTTCGAGAGTCGCCGAAAACATCATCACTTGCTTCTTGTGCGGCGTCGCCTTGACAATCTTCTACACGTCGCGGTGCATATCTAAAAAAAAAGAAAAATCGATCGTCAGGCTAAAAAAAGCTTTCGCGACTTCCTTCTCAAGCCGGAGTTGCTTCGTGCGACCGTCGACTGCGGCTTCAAGCATCCGTCGGAAGATAAACAGCATAAGTTTGAAAAACTCAATCGATAAATTATCGATTTTTGTCTTCTGCGCGTTTAGTTCAACACGAGTGCATTCCGCAAGCAATCCTTGGCATAGACATCGTCTGCCAGGCAAAGTCGAGCATAGGGGAAAACGGCCGTCTTCGTTCTCACGACGATGCAGCAGCGCGCAAAGTCGGCCCATTCGCGACCGAGTTTTAAAAAATCGTGGGGCGAGTTTACCCATTCGGTTCGCGGTCGCCTCCCGGGCGCTGAGAGGGGTTACGTAGGCCTTCAATATAAGCTATTGGCAACCCCAATCGGTTTACACGCGCGGACGCGCCGGCCCGAGAAAGGCATAGCGGGTAAACTCGCTCTTGGTAAACTCACCCCATGTTACCATACACATTATGCAATGTATTCAGTTCGTATTGATTGGTCTGTTTGCACGCACAAGTAAATCGGCAAAACCGAAAAGGCATCCTGCCGTTTTACAAAAAAAACATCAGCATATAAACTTTTGAAGCAGTAGAGAAAAGGAGACCACGATTTGTCACCGTACTGCGTTTTTCTTCTTCTTCTTGTAAAAAAAATTTAAAAAATTTCGAGGGCTTCGCCCCCGAATCTCCATTGGCAAGCTGCTCATAACTTCGGCTAACTTTTGTCGGCTGGGGGATTGGGGGGGGGAGAGAATTTGAGGAGGGATTGGGGTATTGGGGGATTTTTTTAAGTATGACCAGTAGGCATCCTTTTTTGCAACCTGCCTGAAGCGCGCAGCGCGAAAGGAAAAGAAGACTTACTGATCGTTCTGGGATTTTCCCCCTTTTCCTTCCTCTTTTCCCCTCTTCCTGTCTCTTTTCCTTCACCTTTTCCCCTTTTCCCTTCTCAAAAAATTACATTAGGTAAATGGCAGAACACTGCAGAATATTCAGTGTTCGCTAAGCATTTACAAAACCCGTGCAGTTCGTGTTGCGTACCGTACTTTCTTGATTAATCCCCCCGGGAAGATTATTCAATTTTTGCCATTTTGGACCAAGGCTTTTACAAAATAATAATCCCCCCAGAGGGATTATTTCAGAAGTGCCATCCCATGTGCTTTGAAGATAAAATTTGTATAGCGCCAAATTTTGTGTTTGTAATGGAAACTCAACCTCAAACACTGTGCTCTGACCTCTGTCCAGCCCATACTTTTGCTTTCGACCAAGAATTTCCCCCGTTACCACGTAAAATAACTGTTTGCGGACTGGACAAAACCATATTATTATTAACTGACGTCTGAGAAAAAAATTTGACATAATAATTCCCCCCTCCCGAATAATCCCCCCGGGGGGGATTAATCGGGAGGGGATTAATCAAGAAAATACGGTAGCTTCTTTGCTACTTCGTTTTCATTTTTTTACAAGACAAAGAGAAAAAACGCAGTGCAGCGACAAATCGTGGTCTCCTTTTCTCTCTTGCTTCAAAAACTTTAGTGCGCGTGTTTTTTGTCAAACGGCAGAATGCTTTTTCGGCTTTGCCGATTTACTGGTTTCGCTTGCTTCGTTCGCTCATCTGGCAGAATGAAATACGTTCAGATCGTCTGCACTCTGTTAGACTGTTCTTTGAAACGGATCAAAAGGGGCGATAGGAGGGGGCGATCGTCTTGTATCAAGCACTTAGCCATCCTTTTATTGCGCTGCGCTCCTTGCAGGGTGCAAAAAGGTAGAGAGCCTCGATGCGTCAAAGGTTTCGATCCGGCGAGATGCGTACTCTGTTGTGACAGCTTTTGTATGTGGACCCAGCAAACGTACTTTTCTTGAGTGCAGTATTCGCAAGACAAATTTCGAAATATGATTGCATGGCGCTTGTTTCTTTGTATTTTGGTAAAAGAAATTATCATCACGTGACTAGAAAGTTTGCCAGTAGCTAGTATGCTAATTTACCGCGTTTTCACTACGACCTTCCAACACGTTATAGACAGTTTTAAGACGACTTTTTCCACGAACTTCAAATTATAACTTTTATTTTGCACATTCCTTAGACGTTTTCGACAGCTTTAGTTTTGCTAATTTTTCACCGCAATTTGCGTTAGCGGAAGTTGTTTTGCCTGGGGTAAACAGTTGTTCGTGAATTTTCGGAAAAAATTGTGCAAACAGCTCGCTGAACAGCTGCGGAGCTAAAGGCTAGTTTCAGAATACGTGCTGCATACCTCCCGCTATCGCCTCAGCCAACCCGTTATCAAAGACTAAGTAGCTCGAAGTCACCAAAGCAATGTCGGCTCGAAAATTTTGGACTTCACTTCTTCTTGGCGTGACCTATAGTTGCCTCACTCAAGCGACCATTTCCACGTGAGTATCAGTGTCGAAAAAATGATTCTTTTTGTATCCTCAAAATTATGGTTTTCTTTACACAACACATAGATTTGAATGGTTCAGTGGTTTATTCTTGTATAATATTTCAATTTATGCTCATAAATCTCATGAATGAGGGCATGGGCTAGGCAAAACCCTTGTGTATGGCTGCGGGATCGCAATGCGAGGCAGGTCCGGATCAGGAGCTGCTTTTTTAGACCCGTATACCCGACTTTTCCTGGACCCGGACCCGGTTTTTTTGTGAAAAAATACCGGGTCCGGGTCCGGACAAATTAATTAAGCACGAAAAGTCAAAAAATTTCTGAAACTTTGTCGATATAAATTAGCTTTCAAGTCATTTTTGATTTTTGTGCCCAGAGGCCAAGAAAAAAATTGTGAAGTTTTTAACTTCAAGCAAGGCTGCATCGGTCAAATAAAGGCGAGACAAATGGACACGTGGTTGAGGTCTTACGTCCAAATTTGCTTTTTAACTAAACAGTTTTTGGAGCTAAAACTTGAGAAGATGCACTCCGCTAGGGTGAGGTGATGCATAGAATGCTGTCAAAACCCGCACTACTTTGTGCTTCAGCTTGCTCAGGTCCGCCTGATTGTTGCGTCTCACTTCACTGTTGCCTATGGTAGTGCACTAATTGGTCTGCACATTGTGGGGATGATTGAGATGATGAATGGAGAAGTGACTTGAATTAGTATTCTGCAGACACGCACCCGGACTCGGCTTTTGGACCCGTCTGTCCGCCTTTTTGTCGGATGGACCCAGACCCGAGAAAAAGTTCGGGCACACCGATCGCTACTGCCAAACCCTATCCCGGTGGAAAAAGGCAACAATTTTAAGAAATTTTTGAGATTTTTGGGTGTCATTTTCTAAATTTCGACCTTTTCGGGAAGTGTTTGAAAATTTGGCCCCTTTGCACAAAAAATCGACTTTTTTAATTGAAATACGCCAACATTTTTAAAAATTTTTACAACCCTAAAACCTTTCGCTCTCTCGATACCCGATAACTTTATAGATGTCATATTTACGTATATTTTTCTTCTTTAATTTCTTGCCGAAATTGCTCTGAAAAGGTTTTGGATTCCTCGAAACATGTTTACCTCCGACTATAATGAATGGTCAAACAAACTACCCTGTGACCTTTTAGCTATTCGCCACGCATCTTCATAATCGGTGGCGACGCACCCGATCCAGCAAGAGAGCGCGCCCTGGCGTCCGTCGAAATCTTCGACGTGCAACGGAAAACGTTCACCGATGGCCCAAACCTCACTTCTGTGAGACAAAAGCTCGGCGCCGCTCGAGTCGGTAATTTCATCTACGTCGTCGGTGGCATCGACTGGGAGCTATACAGCGTACCTTCCAGCGAGCGCCTCAACCTCGACGAGCCATCGGCCATCTGGGAATCCGGCCCTAGGGTACCAAAAAAGCGTCTTAACTTGGCCGTCGCCGCTTCCCCAACCGAGCTATTCGTCCTCGGCGGAATCGGGCCTGACGGGCGCTACGTGGGCTATCTCGAGGGGTTCGTTACGCCGCCGCCAGCCTGGCTTACCCGTCACAACATGCCGACCCAGCGCATTGGAATCGCGGCAGTTGTCGTCGGCGACTTCCTCTACGCGGTTGGTGGGTACGATGGAAGCCACGAGCTGAATGTGGTTGAGAAGTATCAAATCAGTGCCAGCGATTGGTTGACGGCCGCCCCGATGCATTTTTCTCGTAGAAATCCATACGCCGCTGCGTGGGGCGGCAAGCTTTACGTCATCGGCGGCGACGACGGCGGCGATGGTGTCCTCCGATCTGGAGAGGCTTACACACCGGAGAGAAACACTTGGAGCAGGATTGCCGATATGTCCCTTGGGCGGTGGGGATGCGGGGCCGCGGTGGTCGATGGGCTCATCTACGTGTTCGGCGGCCATAGCGGCGAGGACGGTGGCTACTTTGATTCGGTCGGTTCAACACGACGAACGACACGTGGCAAATGTTGCCGGCGAAGATGAAGACCGCTCGACGATTCTTCGGCATCGCATCGACTGCATAAATTGGGGGGTGAACGAGAAAAAAGAACGGTGACACATCACCGTGAGCTCCGGCGCGGGTTGACTGGCCGACGTAAAAGGCCATTTGATTTACGCACCTACTGCGTCAGAAAATTGTGAAGTTTTGGCGACTTCAATAGGGGCGACGGAAGACGTTGGTCGACGCGGATAAGGGCTTTCCATGAAGAACCTCAGCGCGAAGTTTTTGGCCCTCTCCCTCTTGTCCGCGCAAGCTGTGTATCCGGCCGTGTTAAAATTAATGTTGTGTCCCCGGAGCCGGCCCCTCCCGCTGCCCCATTGGGATGGATGTGCTTCATAGAACGTCCCACAATCAAGCACTAAGATTGAATGATTCACAAAAAGTACTGTTACACGCTTCATGCACCTAATTCCTTCAGAATCAGTTGATCGGTAAACAGCATGCATAACGCAAAAAAACGTTTGCAACGTTTTATCTTTTATTGTAGGCAAAGGCAACCAAATTTTCAGCTTTGTTGTATTTTTGCAATAATTTTGAAGCAAAATCGTTTCATTCAGCTCTAAGTTTTCGACGCATCGGCTCAGAAGCAGCGATGGTCAAGTCAAAATATTTTGAAATTAAATCGAAAAAATTGGGCGAGTGAAATTAATTCGACTGATATTGCAGGCAGGCAGAAATTGGGCAGAAATCCAGAATGTTCACGAGCTGCCTAAGTGTTCCAGAACGTTTCTTAAAAGTGTCTGCCATGTCCGTGCTTTCCTGGAATATGCCTTTACTTTCCGGTTTGCTTGTTAATCGCCAATATGCTGCTCTTCGGCTCTGTCGAGTCCAATTGTTGCACGTTGGATTTTGAACCACTAAACACGCACAAGTTGGAAAAATTTCTAACACACTAGGATACGTAGTTACGTTTGCAGGTCGACTTTTCTACTATTTTTTGCGATGTATTCCGCATCTCAATTGTCTCAGATCATTCGCTACTTTGTACGTGTGCACTTAGCTCTAAATATTAGCTTTTGTTTTCGCACTCGTGCCTCGCATCACACGTCTCCCTGAAGGGGGCCGTTCACAACTGACGTCAGGACTTTTTTGAATTCTTTTATTCCCCCTCCCCCTTGTCAGCATATCGTCAGTTTTACCGGCACCCCATTCCCACCTGACGTCAGCTTTGGGTCAACCCCGCGTGACTTCAAATTTTGGCGAATTGCTGCATGCTACAAACGAGGAAATTTACTCTGAGAAAAATACGGAAAAAAGTCTTGGTCGTTGGAGTGATCACGTACAAGGCAGCTATCAATAGGTCTCAATAAAAAGTAAATTTTTTGGCAAAAGCTTTTTCAATCTCGACAAATGGTTTGGTCTTGATTTTTTGCTGAACTCGTATGCCTTTTATTAACTGACGTCAGTTTTGACCCAACCCCTCTCCCCCTTCGTCAGCAAACGTCAGCTTTTGCCCACCCTCCCCCTAGGTGCTGACGTCAGTTGTGTACGTCCCCAAGTGCTCTGAGCTAGCCATCGCTTCTGTTGGCATGAAAACGATTGAAGTCTCAGAATCTCATCAGCAGGCAATACAGGTGTAATCTAGACTCAAAGATATAGCTCGCACTGCGGTCGCTAAAGCAACATTTCGTCGCGTTTTTGCACTTATAAAACACGCACCTACTCTTATTGGTCGCCCTTTTGTTCTATCGAAGCGCGTGCGCTTCAAGATGGCGGTCTATGCCGTTCTAGACCTCCAGCTTCGGACCCTAATCTGGAAGCATTTTCAACATTTAAAGCTATATTCCCGTTTGGTCAAGTTATCGTTGGTTGCGTATTCGGTGGCGTTCTCTGTTTCGCGCTTCTTCGACCTCTCATCGGCGTCGTCCCGGTGACAGACACACTGTCGTGTGACTATACGACCGTCCCGTTGCTCTCTGAACCCACAGCGTCTACCCTGCTCTCTTTAATCCAAAGTCCTGTTATAGCCTCCGGGAAGACCTACAGTTGTGCCAATTATCAGACTGCCGCGTCCTCCTCGTTCAGCATTTCCAGCTTTGGTCGTCGTCGACAAGCCGGAAGTAGCTACTCCAACGCCACCGTGCAGGCTGGCCTCCAACAATTATACTGCACGAAGAATCCACGGCAGACCCTTGGAAGCCTTCATCCCTTGACATTACTGTTCATGGGCACAATCTACTACGTTCCGTCGAACGCCTCGCAGTTGCTAGCGGCGCTCGTCAATTAGCTAAATGGCCACTCAGCTCACAAAGCACTACTCCACTCTTGTTTGTAAAACAAGCAGAAAAAGGCAGTGTTTTGGCGCTAAGCTGTAAGCGTAGAGCATTAGGAAAGTTCATGAAGAGAAGAAGCCTTCGAAAACCAATCACGGATCCCGGGATCAGTTTTTGCCAATCCCGATCCCGACTTCACGATAAAGTCAATCCCGAACAAACGCTACTGGGCTTTAAAAATTTACTGAATCTAAAGTCAAAATGATTTTTTTAATTTTCCTAATTGTTTAGTTTTTAGGCCTACTTACACGTAAGGAGTTATCCATTATTTACGTAAACGGCTACGGGGGGAAGGGAATTTGGGCCACACATGACATGTGTAAAAGATAGGCTATTTCTAACACAAAAATTTGTTTACATGAAAGAGGGGGAGTCAAAAATTCAAATTTTTCGTTTACATAAATTATGAGCGCCCCTTAAGTAAAGCGTATTGCGATGATTTCTGTTCGTCAGCAAATTATCTTGAGCTAAAAACAATCGACTGAGACGTGATCTTTTGCATTAGATACCTGAAGTCAAGAGTAACCATGACTTCGAAAGTTGAAGATGGACCCTGGGGGTTCGAAATTTGGTGCAAAGAACCAATTCAAATCTGGTTTCTAGTGTAAAAGTTCATGCAGGTATTCATCAATGGGCGCGCCCTTCCTTATACGCACGTGCGAAAAAAGTAGACACGCAGCAGGCTGGGCGAAAACCCATCGAGTTGTCGTTTCAGTAGGGCTGCAACCAAAAATTTCGCTTCCTCGTTCGCTGGAACCAAAATTTCATCTGTAAGCTCTGAACAGTGATGATATTTCCGAAGAATGTTCTAGCGGCGGAGTCCCTTTTTATTCTAAAATTTTTTATGATAATTTTTGACCAGAGGGAACGTTTTGACGTGTAAGTGAGCCTGAGAATCGGCACGTCCGACTTGTTTCAAATCGACCCATTACATTACACTGACCAACTTTGTATGAGCGATCTCATTTTCTAGCGGCAAATATGGAGCATGAGGGGCCTTCCACAGATGACGTCGTGCCTGATCCAGAGCTGTAGGGTCGGCCTTTGCCGATATTACGTTAGTCTTGACACATGGAGATGGGTGAGTTTTGTGGACAAGGGGAAGCGGTCAAAGATTCCATTTTGGGAGAAAATCAGCTTATTTATCGTTTTTTTTTATCTCCTTACTACACATATCATTAATGCCAACCCTACTCATGAGTTTAGTCCAGACGCAAAAAATCAGCGTTATTTTTCTGTTTCGACGAAGCAAGAACATCAGACTACATAGGTATTGCTTGTTTCCACTGCCACCATGGATACAATTCTGTGTCTGCCGCATGGACCCTTTTGTTGTATGTGACGCTCTACGTCGACTTCCGTTTGTATGCGTCTATCCTCTGCGCTCCTTCAAGCCAAAACCATTAAAATGCAGTTAGCAAAGTGAAAGTTCAACGAAAATTCCCGCGCAGTAAATGCCAAGATGTCTGCCGAAATCGTCGAACGACTCCTTGCAAACGCGGATATCTGAGAACGAATCTTTGCCTTTTTGAGTGTCAGAGATCGTATTCGAGTTGAGATGGCATCAAAAAGGTAAACCGAAACTTTTCGTTTGAATGTCTGGAGTAATCGTTTTTGCCGTAGGCTCTCCTATTTGACGCTTGTTTGTTGGAGACGAGTTTCGACATTCGACGTCGCCGAGACTCTCCCACTGTTCACAAACTCGAAGAACCGATCCGCGATGATGGTCGCCATTTGTGCACTTCGCATCGGTGACGGTCTTCTGACGCTGAAGCTGCACGACGATGGTCGGTCTCCCCACATTCCTCCTGCATGGATAGCCGATCTTCGTTTGATCGGCGAAGAGTGCCAGAATCTTAACGAGATCACCCATATCGAGACAGCGCCATCGCTCCCGATAGCTTTCTGTAAGAATCTTCGCTTCGACGCATTTTTGAGTTTGAAGAATCTCTCATTTTCGACACAACGAGAGAACTTTGTCAATGTATCGGCGGAAGTCTTTTTGAGTCTCCCCCGATCTATCGAAGTGATTGTCGGGTTTTCAGGAATAACGAAGTTTGAAGGGGATAAATTTCAATCGGCCGCTCAGCTTGAAGCGTTTTTTGCCGACCGACCGTCACTAAGAGAAGTTCGTCTTGCTCGTCTAAGCGTTCGTGACAAGAGCACGGCGAACGTCTTCGACGTCATTGCCGATCGATGTCGACAACTGAAGAAAATCCATTTCTGTTACGCCTTTATCAATTGGAGTGGCGTCGTTGCTCTCGAATCGATGAGGGAACTCCGCTTGACGAGAGCTGACTTCCGCGATATCCCCGAGATTTGTTCGCATTCTCCGTTTCTCGAGGTTTTAGAACTTTGGTGTCCCTTCTCAAACGGTATTCCGGCCTTAAGCGTCGCGGCATTCGACGCAATCGGAGAGCTCACGAAGCTCGTTGAGCTGTGCGTTGATTGCGAGGTACAATGTACGGCTGCGTCGATGTCGGATTTTATTCGACAACTCGTTCGCAATTCTGGTGCGTCGCTTCGGCGTCTCGAACTTGGGAACTGCGGGTATTTTTTGATTGAAGCGATCGAAGCACTCGCGAATGGATGTCCGATGCTTCGTTGTCTTCGATTTTACGTTCAAGTCAGCGAAGCAATAGCGGTATTGATTCGCTACCTCATCGATTCTGTCGCTGCACGTTCGAGCGATAAGCTAAAAATCACAGTTTACTGCTACGGCATCAACGTGAGCAGTGATGAAACGGCCGCGTTTAGGGCACTCGTGTCGCCGGGAGCTAATCTGCCGCCAGGCGTTGAAGTTATTGCTGCATTTTGTTGACGTGTCTAGCTACCTATAAGTACAACTGCTGATTTGCATCCAAATTTATGATGTTTTCTTGGACTTTGACAGAAGACTGGCTTGGTTTACAGCATATGTGATGTTCGTTGTATCTTGTCTTTGGAAAAATTCTATTTCGCATTTGGATCTCTCGATCCATGTCAGAAACGATATATCACGTTCAGTTGTTGATTGCGCCCGTTCGCCGAAGCAACCAGCGTCTGTTTCCATTGCAACCATGGATCCAACTCTGCTTGCTGAATCTGTATTCTTCTCTCGTTGCATCTGCTTCGGAATCCTTCCTTGAGGCTTACTAAATGCAGGCAACAAATCCAGAGCAAAATGACGATTCGGCCTCTCTTGACCACTGGTCAACGGATGGGCGGCATGCAGAGTCCGAGGTTGACGAACGGTTCCTCGCAAACGTTGACACGTTGGAACAAATCTTCGACTCTCTCGGCGCTAAAGATTGAGTTCGAGTTGAGGTGTCAAGCAGAAGTGTGAACCGCAGTCAATTTCCTAATCGAGTGTAATCTTGTGTGCGTTTTTGCTTCTAGATTTGGTAGTCTGACGCTTGACTGTTGGAAGCGAGTACCGTTCTTCAATGTCGCCGGCGTCGTTCGGGTGTACACTCGTCACGATCAGCTCGCTCTGGCAATCGCTGCATTTTGCATCAATAGAATTGGCGAAAATCTTCGATCACTAAAACTGCGCGAAAACGGCGGATCTTCTTTCTATCCAATCGGATGGCCGGTTGATCTTCGTTTCATCGCCGAAGGATGCTCCAACGTTGAACTGATTAGCTTTCACAGTGAGACGTGAGCGCTCCCTGTGGCGGCATCGCCTTCAAGCATGAGGACAAGCTCGTCGAATTGGCCAGATTGTACCGTGTGCTGTAAAGACGAATCGACAGCAGCAAAAGCGGTGGCGAAAGAGCGCGGCGAAAGACGACACGAAACGAATAATTGCGGCACTTGAAGGAACAAGTAGGTAATTTCTGATTTTTGCATCTTCTGAAGCACGCAGTGCGAAAGTAAAGATAGCTACCGGGTCGCATGTGAGTGAGTGAGTCAGGCTGTCCGGACGATAACGTTAATTTTTCTCAACCTATTTTCAAAATTTCAAAATTAAAATGAATCTACGTAATCCGAGAATGGTCTTTTTGCTATGACTAATTTTGACATCCTAGTAGATAAAGCCTTTGGTTAAAAGTTTTCAGCAGTTTCATTCACATAACATGAGAAATTATTAAAATAATTTAAAAATATTCAGATTTTGTGTTGAGCATACGAAATATTTTAGGTTCAAATATGAGGCTCAATATTCAGGAGTTGCTCAAATAATGTATTATGTGTATGGAAATAATCGAAACAAAAACGTTCAAAAACAACCCCGTAGTGCACTAGGGGGTCTTCCATAATGGACGTCCGCAAAAAATTTGAATTTTTTTACCTCCTCCTCTCTGTCCGCAAATGTGCGGTCTGGTCCGATCCCTTCCCCCGTGCGGATGTCCAGTTTCGCCCAAGGCACCCCTTCCTTAAGCCATAACGATTTGCCTCCATGTATTTTTCCGTAAGTTTTACTGAAAATTTTTGGAAATAAAATTGATTTGTACGAAACGTAAACACAAAGATAAAAATTTTCCGACGCAGTTTGAAACACAAAATTTTGCTTTACCTAAGCGAAAATTTCTCTGTTCTCCAACACAGCCCAACATCAAACATTTCGAAATTTTTTAAGCACAACTTTCAAATTCTTTTTGTCTTAGGCGACACTGCAAAAATGCGGACGTCCGCTTTTCGCCGACCCCCTTCCCCTGTCCGCAAATGTCCGCACTGCCCGACCCTCCGCCTCCCCCAAGCTCGGACGTCCTTTATGAAAGCCCTCTAGCGTCGGACATGTTGGGAGATTTTAGGAATCGAATCGAAATAGCCAAAGGATTTCTAAAACCGATTCCGAGTCGGATCGAATCGAATGTTTTTTGACATAAAACGATAAGTCGTCAAGGGGCGTTTTGCACTAACTTTTCTAAATTTTCACTCAGGAGCGCCGCTCCCTGCCTATTGCGATCGGGCCTGTCCGTCTGTCTGTCCGTCCATCATCACGATAACTTTCGAAATAAGCTAGCGGCTAGAAATTTTACTGAAGATACCTTGGGACAAATAAAGGTCAAGTTCAGAGATGAACCCTGGGGGCCTAATACAGGATGGGCTGTTCCAGTAGGCCCACTGCCGTGTAAAAATAACGTCTGTTGCGTATAACTCCTGAACGCCTCAACGGATTTGACTTAAATTTGGTGCACACACTCCCCACATATAAAGTTCAAAATCTGTTGTCATCGATGGTTTTTGTCGTAAGAATTTTCAGGCCCACTAACACACAGTATGTAATAGCTAAATTTTAAAATATTTATTTGTAAAGCTTAAAATTTTATTTGGTAAATTTACCATATTTTTTCACAAATCCAGAGAACGACTCCGACCTTCCAGAGGAAAGTGCTGCATAAGTAATAATCATAAAGAGCGGGAACATCATTTTGTCAGTAAAAATTCTTTTCTAAACTTCCATGTGCAACAGAAATTATTTTAGAAACTCCAGACGTGAGTAGTTGGTTAGAAACCAGAACTTAGATGTGAAGGCGGCTGATTCAAAGTCACAAGACACAAGCAAACAAGTTGCGACAATCATGCAATGTGTTATTTATTGCTTTTCGAAAACTCGTGCCTTCTGGCGACGATAAAAATAGAACCGAGCCGGTCTGCTTTTAAAGTGATATATTGCGATGGTTTTTGCGAAAACGTACGGTAAAACTTGAGACAAGAAGATAAGGGCACATACATACTGCGAAGAAGGAAAACATTCTCCTCCCACGCTAAACGCCGTCGATTCTGTCACGTCCTGCAACGTCTCCGAGATACGTGAGGAGATTTTCTGGCATTTGTGCACTTTAGGAGGAGTTTATTTAGAAAAAGTCCGACAGTCTAGAAAAAATCCGGCAGTTTAGAAAAAGTCCGTCAGTTTAAAAAAAAAGTCCGACGCATATTCAGTTTAGAAAAAGTCCTCGCCATTTTCAGTTTAAAAAAAGTCCGACGTGGAAAAATGGCTGGGACTGTTTAGAAAAAGTCCGCCACAGTTTAGAAAAAGTCCGCCACAGTTTAGAAAAAGTCCGACGTGTAACTGAATGTTTTAGCCAAACATTGGCGAAAAATCCCCTTCTAAGAACACCAAAAAACACACAAACAAAAATCAGAGTGCAAGTTCCCAAACCAGAACTTCTTGTATTCAATGTTCAAATTTCCCTAATTCAGTTTCAGTTTTATTTGCAGCTATAATGTTTGAGTTTGATATGTATACAACACATTGTAGCTAATATCGCGATCGTTCTCTGTGTGAGTCATGGGTCCCGCCGCCTGCCAGTCATATAGACTCAGTAAAGTTTAATCTAACAACTGCAGTAGCTGCTTGTCACGCGACCGTTCGACTCCGAGCAGCTCTCCGACCAGCTGCCATGGCGGCTACACCGTTGCGAGCACTCCGCCTTGAACTGGTTGCAGCTCGACGCGCCACTCGGAGCCGGCTGAACCGTCGGCGGCGCAGTCACCGGGCCGTTCGGTGGCGGGTTGTTGCCACCGCCGAGTGTTGGATAGTAGGGCTCGTCTATAACGGGTCATACACACGTGTGCTGCGCGGCTTTTTTGGCACTGGCGAATAGGTCTAAAAGTTGGCGTTACCCGCAATTCCACAAATGTTTACTCCGCGCTGCATCCGCCAGTAACCGTTGTCACCCATGTCAGTGCCCCAACTAAAACATATCCAACAGGTCGGATGTGCCGATCCTCGAAGTTCACTAACGCTTCTACATGTGCGGAAAACACAATGATATGCTTGTGAAGAAGCACTGGATGCAAAAGGGGACTGTGGATGGACAGTGGAAGAAGCGGTTGGAGACCTGTTTTGCCTTTCGATCGCACAAAGGCATTGACTTGCGTCAGTTGGCCTAAAGTGAGCTTGCAAAAAAATTCACTTTCCCGAATAACAGGAAATCGAAAGCGTTGGTGCAGAGATAAAAATTCGCCGAATTAGATTCAGTGCGGTTGACATTCAAAACGCTTTTGTCACAAAAATCTGTTTCCTAGAGACAGCCCGACACTGATGACTTTTACCTGTTTTTCACAAGCCAGTACGGCACCGACTGCCCATTAACGTTCTCAGTACCATAGCCAACTATAAGCACAGCGTGATCGCGGTCCGTTGAGCAACTTGGATTCGAGTAAACACCTATTGAATTTTAACGCATGAATGTAGCAATCAACTGTCTAAGTTTATCATTTTTAGCTAAACCAGAGCCGCCCCAGTTGACGAAATTCGGATCGTCGGCGTTGATTGAGACCATCACTGGTCCGATTGTCCCAACCGCGTTTAACAAAGCGTTCTCGTCACCCGCCGGAAGCTCAACATACGCCTTCTGATGCTGCGAGTAGGTCGGCACGGCAGCGGACGATCGGAACTGGCATGAACCTTGCTTCAAAGCACAATGTGTAACCGGTCAGTGTCCAGCTGCTCCAGTAAAAAAGTCCAGGTTTATTTTTAAAAATTCGCATTATATTTTAATGTTCTGAAATGCTGGCAAAAGAAATTCAGTAATGAAATTTTGAATCAAGCTCTTTCAAGTGATCAACCTACCGTAGTCCGATACGGGTAGTTGCTATAGCTCTCTATACCATTGCCCATGACGTAATCTAGCGCACTGGCTTCATTTCCGCCATCACAGCCGTTTCCGGCGTACTTCGGCGACCTTGCGCAATCGAGAATATTCTGCTCCGAGAGATCCTGTAGGTGGCCCGTCTTCTTTGCGAGATAACCCTCAAGGGCGGCAGCCTAAAAGTTCTCTATTAGCAAGGGAAACAAATTTGCTACTTGCGCGCTAGAATTCAGCTTTAACGAAGCTCTAGTTGCAAAAATCACCGTCGAAAATGTCCAGCAACTTCCACATTGACCCTGTACAAAAAGCGCAGGACGCATTAATCATTTTCTTTCTATCGGTAATCAGTGACTTCGATTCGCTCACCTGATCTTTGACTGACGTGACGAGACCCTTCTGCCGCCAGTCAATCGATGCCGGTGGTGGTCCCAGTGGTGGGGCAGCGAAGACGCGTGTCACGTTGACGTCCGATCTGACCAGCCTTCGTGACCTACCGTGTCGCAGATTTATCTTCGTTTTCATGTCATTCTCGTCCTTAAATAGGAACATTAATATCACTTTGTTGTACGGGAATATTCTACAATAAAAACTAGTAGTTTAAAATTGAATCGAGGTGAAGCCAGATGGTATCCTGCGTTTGAAAAACTCTGCGGAATTGTTCTGGAACACGCTGGAACACTTCGAAACACCACATGGTCCACGACCTTGTCATGGAGCATGCTCTACTGGGATCTTCTGAACGTCCGCTAACTTCGTTTAGCCTCGCATTTTTAATGGTCGCATCGCTTCCTGAACGGCAGGTGCAAAAAACAGCGCCGGCCACTTTTCAGAAAATAGGAAAAAAAAAACAGATTTAGAAAATTTTCAACAAAGAAACGAAAATTTCATTGTCTTTTTTTGGCTGACATCGTGCAGCAAATAAAATTTATTTGTATTTGGTTTTATTCGTTATTGCCATTATCCTGTATTTTTATTGGATATATATATTGCATATTACATAAACTATTATATTATATTATTATAATATTACTAATTGTACTATATTAACATATTAATAAACTATGGTCACAAACAGTAAAGCATTTCCAACGCAGCGTTGGGCTTACGAAATGAGACCACCGCGTCGTCTTGAGATTGAACAAAGACTGTCGCTGATGCCAGAGGTTGTTGAAGCGTTGCATTCTCTGCTCGTGCGCAAGGTAGTTGTTTCTGTGGCGCATTTCGTCGCCGTTATTTCTAAACCTGAGCGCTAAATGCGAGTAAAAAAAAAGATGTGCTTTGTGAGGGTATATAAGATGTCTGTCGGCAAACGTTAGAACTCAGAGCGCTCTTACAAAATCTCCTCGAGAAATCGCCGAATACGTCTGCCCTCACGGCAGCGATCGTCGCGCAAGTGGTCAAAGTAATCAAAGCGAATCTCATTTCCTTGGGATCTGGCCTTGTCTGGCACTGTTACAAGGAGAAAGTATAAGAAAAAAGCGAACTAATTATAAATAATAAGAAACTATACACGGTGTGCACAAGCGTCGCGAGACGTTCTCGTCGCTTTGAACGTCGTTGTAGGTTGTGAACAGCTGTGGACGGTCCTCACG
>JAQGBB010000813.1:0-16382 GCA_034691745.1 Prismatolaimus dolichurus
TTTTCTTCATTTCTTTTCCTCCTCCCTTCCTTCGTTGCTTTCTTCCTTCCTTCCGTCAGTCCGTCCTTCCTCCCCTTCCTTCGTTCGCCATACTTTCTTACTGGCATGTCTTTCTTACTTCGTCCCGCCACTCCGTTACTTCCTAGCTTTCCTGCTTCGCTTTTTTCCTTTCCTAGCTTTCCTGCTTCGCTTTTTTCCTTTCCTAGCTTTCCTGCTTCGCTTTTTTCCTTGTTTCCGCGATTAGCTGACTGATCTGACGATTGTCCAAGCCGATTGTCGGACTTCAACACTCGACAGCGATCCGTTTCCGTCGAACAATGCGGCGACATATCAGTACAGCACTGCTTCCCAACTGCACTTCCGTTTGCGTAACTAATTGAACGTTGAAATTTCCAATAAACCCTCCAGCTATTAAGTGCGTCAATTCATGTGACCTTATCCCACGCATGAGATCGCCGCAGTCTAACAGGGCAATAGTGCTCTTCGCCATTTCCGTAAGACCGCTTCCTACACATCCTGTTTATAGTCGATGTGTACGCATCCGGACGAACGTAGCTTCCTTCCGCTTGCAGCCTGCATGACTTCTTTCACTTCCCGCTCTATTTCATTAGGAACCGTTCTTGAACGAACGAAGATCATCAGCGTGCAGTGCAGGACGGAAGACAAGACACCATACGTGTCACGTAGCATTGTCTGTGTATGTAATAAACTTCATTTACGCAAATGAGGGCGACGCCACTCCGTTCTTGTGGCGCCCGCTAATTAGCACTTTTGCAATGAACTTCCATTTGAGTCTATGCAAATCTCTGACGTCAGCAGCGCCTCGCGCCGGCAACATGTTCCAGTCAATGCGGTTTGCACTTTTGAGCGAGTACAAATAGTCTCCAGCGTCGCCGAGAGGTCAAGCTGGGTACGTCGGCTTGACCTGGCAATAGCGCCTCGGTCATACTGAAATGTCACGCAAAAGTAATCACGCGATCTTCGTCGCCAATCGTTATACCGGATGATGTGTGTTGTTCCGAATGCTTTTTCGGGTTTCTTTGGCAGTTTTCACGCAAATTAGGCCGTGGACTGAAACGGCAGACTGGAGCCGACGATGTCGGACTTGATTAAAATTTTATGGCGCTACCAAGAAAATCTGCGTAGCGGAGAATTTGCCTCCTTGCCATAAAATTGGCTTCAGGAAGAAGAAGCTGTTATTTCGACTGCTATCGAGTCGTGAACAGCGAAGTGGTCGAGAATCAAAGCAGGCAGTTTCCCCTTCCAGACGTGACGTCATATGATGCAACCAGTGTAAATGTGGACCTCGTAGCTTTCGTCCTACGAGTTATTTGTCAGCTCATCAAAATATTTTAGTGCTTTCTCTGTGGCTGCTCTTTCCCTTCATTCTCTGAGCGGCTTCCTGTGCCGTTTCGGCAATCAACATTAAGGACCCTAGAAAATCGCGATTACACGATCGCGTTGTTTTTCACGTTTTGGGTAAAATCGCTTTTTCCCGGATTTTCGGAAAATTTATGCACGATTCAGGCGCCATTTAAGCTATGGCAGGCAAAGTTCAAGCTTCTTGAATCGAACGATTAAGTTTTTCAAATAAAAATTATGCCTTCTTTTGTCATTTTACAGTTTTACCAACCTCGAGAAATGCAATTTTTTGGGATCTAAGCAAATGCCATTATCCCTGTATCCAATTGCTTCACTTCCAGATCGATCCAGAAGAGCACAAGTTCATCCTCATATGGCTAGCCTAGAAAGGAGAAGGACTGAACGGCACGTCAGCAGCGACCGCGCTGGTCCACCGGCAACTTCCACAGGACAGTCGCACATGCTAACAGTGCACGATGAACGAAGATCCCTGTCAACCTCGTCGTCGGCTGGAAGCGTTCATCGTACACCGAAGACATCGATGCAATCGCTGACACTGACACAAACTTCGCTTCACTCATCGGTGCGAGCCGAGAGGAGCCGCTCGACATCGCGCACAAGTCACGGAGAACTCTCCCTGCAGAGATCCCCACGTTTGGAGAAGCAACAAGAGCAGTACCGTTCGATGGAGGTGCTCGGCAATTAATAGTATCTGGGTTAAAGTCCTTCAAAGGTGTGTTTCTTCAGCTTCTCAGCGTCACCGATGAGGCGACGACTTGCTGCTGTGCCAGATGGACAATTCGTAATGAAAAGCTGTGCTGTGTGCTTGCGAGCTTCCAAATCATTGTCGCTGCGGCCGCCTTCGCTCAGCATATCTTCTCGCAGGCGCGCTATCAGAAGATCTTTTGGTGGGTAGAGAAAGGCGTATGTACGAGCAAATAGAGGCACGAGATTCACAAGTTCTCGGCTCCTATAGTCGCGGGACTCACGAAGTTTCTGAGACCTTGGGATAGCCGAGCCCGCTGGCGAGCAGTGTTGCTTCGCATTAGCGGCGTGATCTTTGAACTCCAAAATTGCAGCTTTTGATTTGTTGAAGCTGAGGGACTTATGCATGCACAATAGCTATACACGTGATGACATTGTAGGAAAGTAACTGAAGTATTAACAGTCGTGCGTTTATGGCACAGGTGCAACTTCGATCTGTATTATGGACCGCCAGCTGTTACGACAACCGTAAGCCCTTCCCTAACAACGAATGCAAGCGGCACACGAGGAGTCGCTCCAGTGGCAACCGAATCGTCACCTTCGTTCTTCCTCGCGATAGACATTATGTACGTACATAACTTAATACTTTGCTTTGTCTGAAAATAATATTATTTCAGCATCTTTGACTTCGGCCTTTTTCACAAGCTTATCAAGGTACGATGTGATTGACAGTCAAACACACCGATACCTCCCATTGCAATTGCGGTTCCGGGTATTTTATAGGTCCCCGAATGCATCGCCAATCGTCTTGACGGTATAAAGCTTCTATCACAAGTTTATCTCCTAGTCTGGGTACCCCCTTGGTTGGCTTAGGTGGCTACATGCGATGCTTGTGGTGCCTGAACCAGATGGGCGCCTTGTTCGTCTTGATCCCACTCCAGTTTGTCCGCAACCCTCATCCATGGCTCGTCGCTCCAGCACTTGCATCAGAAACATTCTACATACTTGGACTCTTCATTCTCACGATAGCGACGCTGCCGCGTGTTCTGCAGCTTGTCCTATCACCCGAGGGCGATGTCTGGCTGCTTTACTTCCTCTTCCATACCGGATTCCTCACGAACTTCTTCTTGGATTATCTTCTCTGGCATTACTTTTGGTGATAAATTCCATTAAAATTACTACTTGTTTAATACAGAGAATTTTTCCCTTTCAGGTATCTCGAGGCTGCCTACAATGGAAAGTCAACTACTAGTAGAACGCGTTCTCCTCATCCAACGAATGTCTAAGTGTCGGACAAGTCGAACGTGTCGCCTTTACATAGCACATATCATGTCCACTGTTTGATTCCCATATCTCCCCTTGGAGGCGCAGGGTCCCTCCGGCCACGGCGCTTGCCGCACTGGCACCGGGCGAAGAGTATACTGACCGGGCTAGACCTTCCGGTTGGCCCCTTTCCGCCTGATTTGCTTGGAACTCGCCAGCTTAGCAAAGCGTCGCTTTTTGAGCGGTCATCCATTACGTCAACTGAACTCTGACGTGATGTCATATTTGCGTCCCATCCCCATGCGTTTGCTTGCGCCCAGCCTACTATACGGGGTGTGCACGTACTATAATATGCTTCGATCGTGCAGTTAGTCTTGATGTATTGGTCACTATACGGTACAGAAACGAGTATATCCACTTCTTGCTCAGCAGCAGGACCGAAAAGTGCCCCTACACTCCAACGCGGAACCGAACCAATTGGTCCATCCCATCCCCCTCACTCGACACCATGAAGACGACTCAATCGAATGCTGCCATATTTTATACAACTCGTCTGCATCCACTTCATAAACAAGCACATAACTTATTAGTACACAGCATACATGAGAGCGAGTCGCGCGTAGTAATTTGTAATAAAGAACGAAACAGGCGATGCCGATGAGAGGCAGCAAACAGTCACATCACGTTGTGCTAATACAACAGCTCCATGCCCAAGAAAATACACGATGGTTGGCTAAGATCGATTAACAGCGCGCTCAAGAAACAGCCACTCCGCAGCACTACATGTATACAGTGCACGGCGCAGCCTTAAGGAAGGGACTTGTATGAAACTCGGTCACGTGACTCATTCATTGTCGCGTGAAGCCAAATGATTTCCAAGGATAGTGGGACGGAACATGCAATCTTTGTTGCCCATTGCAGCAGCGGTGTCAGCGTCTTTCTCTTTCAGATACGTTTGCAGAGTTTAAAAGAATCTTTTCTCGCCTAAGTGCTGTTCATCTAGAACATTCACCCCGAATTTCGCGTCCGCGACCGAAGGTACCAACTAAAACCGAAACACCCACCTGTCTGTTACGAGAGTGAGGCAATCTTTTAGCGGAAGGACCTCGAAGTGCAGACTCAACTCAGCAAGAATACCGCGCTAGTACATACTGTACAACTCGACTCTCAGCTCTTTCCACCAAGTGAGAACTTAAGTTTCTCCCGCGAGTTATCCTTGTTAAGAATATAATTCTTCTCTTGTTTCTGAGTCTTTTCATCAATCCTCCGCAAGAGTGCTTTCTCTTCTTCCAATTTCCTCTTCGTCTCCAGCATGCTGAGTCGTTCTTCATCCTACAACCCCGAACATAATTCTCCCAATCAATTCACCTCTTAATTCTTACCAGTTTCCTCTGTGATTCATCCAGTTTAGCTTCCTTCTCTCTCAGAGTTCGCTCAGCATCAATACGTTTCTGTCGCTCTTCAACCTAAAATCGATCCGGTCGAGATGTAATAGTTGGTGTCAAAACCGGGGTATAACCTGCTTGCTTTGCTCAACGTGGTTGGTGGGTCTTCGTACGGAAGCGATGGAGCAACAAGGCGAGAACCATTGTACACGTATAAATAAGACCCGATTCGACTACTCCCCGTGACCCGAAACATCCCACCCAGCCCATCACTTTCGTACGTCTACTTGTGTACACTAGATGATTGTGGAAAACAAAGCTCTCGTGGAAGCTCAATGTGAGCAGAACGTCTCTTACAACTCTGCGTGCTTGCTCTCTCCCTTTGGTGAAAAGTTTGCCTGAAGAACGCGTCCTTTCTCTAAAAGTTCTCTTACAACGCAACGTATAAAGAGACATGAATGAAGTTTCGAGCGACACCATTAATAAAAGAGACTGAGCCGTTTTGGTGTTCAGAAGTTCTCCAATACCTCGCGTGTTTCCAATAGAGCAATCTGATCGTGGTACTTCGACTCGAGTGTTTGTTGAATCTCGAGCCGTGCAGCGCCGACTCGTTTCTCTATCTCGGCCTCGACGTCTGCTTGTCGGCGTTGCAACTCGTCGGAGACGCGCTTAGCGACTAGCTCGTCGATCTTCTTTGATGCATCGCTCGTCAGAGCGAATGTACCGTCTAATGTAATCGTATTCTGCCTAAAAGGGCATAACAGTGAATATATGTATAGTCACTTGGGCTCTGGGTGCAACGGGCGGGCGGGCGACTCTGTCAAGTTAGCTGCGCACACGGCTCAAAAAGAAGCATAAAGTACAGCAACAGTATCCGATCTCTACTCACCGAACTTGTTTGCGCTCTTTGTTGCTCTTAAGTAAATGTCCAATATCCGAAGAAGAAGAAGACAGAGACGAAGTCGAATACTTCCTGCAAAAAACGCAGTTGCAGATTCAGTCCGGCACTGGTATTGCCTACTGAAGGACTTGACTAGTGTGACATACGTACAGTGAATTTGCAACGGTGAACGATACAATAGAATAATCGTAAAAAATAACATGCACTAATTTTGGGCAACATTTGCAAACGGGATACGCGTTTGCAAATTGATATCTAATTCCATCGAACTTACCGTCGGCGTTTTGAATGGCGTGCCCGTTCACGGCTACGACTTCGTTGTCGCGAGTGCGACTTTTGGCTATGTTTTTGGCTTGACCGTGAAGGAGATCTTGACTTGTCTTTCGAGTTCATTCTTAACCACAAGAGTGAAACATAAACATTGAATTCAATAACACCAAACACAAATCTATAAAAGCCAAACTAGCACTGTGAGCCCTAAAATGACATAAAAGGCGCACAATCGCGGATTTTACAAACTCCTGCCATAAAGGACGCATAAATGTCCGATTTTATGCGCCTTTATGCACCGGTTATGCATCCGTTATTCGCAAAAACCCAGTGATCGATTGTGCGCGTAAAACTGATCACCGGTAATTGCCGCATAACGGACGCATAACCAATGCATAAAGGGACATAAAATTGCGCATTATGGGTCCTTTATAACACTAGTTTGCAAAGTCCGCGATTGTGCGTTCTTTTTGCTTTTTATGCTCTCATCATGCTCCCTTTCTTGAATTTTAGGGCTCACAGTGTACAGAGCCGCTATTTCGGTTTAGTCCGTGGCTGAGATCGTTCTTTAGTTACTTACAGCATTTATAGTAGCAAATGTTTGTAGCCCATGTTTTATGTGAAGCAACGCACGTTAGCGCATGCAGGCGGTGCAGTTCTTACGAATTTTCGCAAAACATCGAATTTTCGTGTTTTGTCGTCGTGTGCCTTTCTTTTGTGCACGCGAATATCGTGAATATAGCTGAAATGGTTGTATTAACAAGCTTTCCGCCGCCAACTGAAGGTGTTCGCATGGTACAACCGTGTACGACTTGTTTTATCGATTCTCGGGATTTCGGAGTCGGCACGCTGTTCATCGCTGAAAGGTTAGTGCGGCATTTCAAACGCTTTAGTTTATTTTCACGCTAATTATCCTTTTGTAGCCGCGTTTCATGGATGTCAGATCAAGGGCAAGGCTTTTCTCTCGAGTATCCAGCGATATCACTACACGCAATCTCGCGAGATACCAGTGGCTTCCCTCACGAATGCCTCTACCTAATGGTTGAGGCGGATTTTTCAGGTGTGCAACGATTTGAGAAAGTGTTTGTAGGATGAAGGAGATTCCCTGCGTTGCTACTTACTTTGGCAGGGCGCGCTGCAAAACGTGCGCGACGCAAAGTGTCAGCCACATTTGAGGTTGTCGATTCTTTGTCGGCAGTGACCGCCGCGGTCTCTATAGGCGAGGAGGGATGTCCCAAGCCAGGTACTGCGTATATGCTTGCTGCCGGTTGTTTGATCTAGAGCGATAGATTAGGGGTTCGAGCTTGTCGACTGACGATTGACCCAAGCGGTGTGGGAGTCAGTTGTATTTGTATCACCGTCCGCCATCACGCAGTTTTCCTTGACCGAGGCTCGATCTTTGTCACCAGACAGTTTTGCTATTTACTTGCAGACGTTATTCCCGGCAGTAGCCAGCCTTCCAACGGTGCTGGTGCTAGCAATAGCAGCAACGGTGTTGGGGCGTCAGCTGGAGCGGCACTCGACGAGGAGGAAGGAGAAACAGCTCCGAACGATGATGATACACCAATCGCCGAAATTCGCTTCATTCCAGCGGATCGAACAAAGTGTATGCACACGTAAATGCTAACTAGTTGTTGCTGAATCATCTCATCACTTTGATTGCTTGTTGTTTCAGTGGAGATGCTCTTTCAAGCGATGTCGGAATGTCAACAGCTACATCCGGACGAGAACGATTCCTTCTCAGGTATTTTATCCTTTCATGCCTCTGTGACACTGATCTGTTCTTCGCACCTGATGTAGAGTGAAAAGTGCGAAATTACTTGTTGTAGACGATGACGGGGAAAACGGAGGTGCAGGAGACGGACTCGGCTTCTGGGGTGCAGCTGTGGAGCCAGGCGCACCAGGTACAGTATACGAACGAGACAGCTACCATAGTTGTTCATATATGGACTGTAGAGTACACAGCGCCTTTGCCTTTCTGCTAATTCTAACGTACTATACATGTAGCCTGGGGTATATCAGCGGCAAGCCTTAGGTGGAAGTTTAGTATCTACATGATACCAGAGATTGCGTACATTGTACGTGCAGTTTAAAAAAGCACTGCGCAACGTTTGTTGTAGGATATATTGAGGGTGATGATGACGAAGATGAGGAAATGGATGGTGCATATCCGGTCGGCGCCCGTCGTCAGCAGCCCGGAGACGAGCAGATGGAAGAGGGACAGTTTGACGATCCGGTCGACGAATGAGTGTTCGGTACACGAACGGGTTTTTTCATCTCGTTTTTTGGAACGCCGTCCTGTTTTACTAACGCGCCGGGTTTCTTTATACTCTTGTCCGAAATGCAGAAGTTCTCTGCATGTACTTACCACTATGTACGTATTCGTGTTCTGTTTTGACTCAATGACATTCGCCGTGTAAATCTGACATACTAACTCGACGTATTGTCTAGAATAGGCATGTTAATGCAGGCTCTGCTAATGTTCTTCCACTGCAGTATGACTCGGCAATGCGATCTGCTTGAACACTCTTCGTCACTGCATTGAAAATAACGTATAGGCTTGACGCAAGAAACCTTTATTATGCATACAAGCAGCAAACAATAGAAAAACGCCCAATCGATATCACAGTTAAGTACCCCACATAAAGAGAATGTTCCTGGTGCTTTTTATCAAAAAGCTGCAAGTCGACTTGCAGTGTTATGTCAAAAAAGTGACCACACGGTCGCCCATCACACCTCCGAAGTTATAGGATTGACAGGAAGCTTCAGCAAGCACGTCCCATTGGTCAAGGTGAAGAAATCAAAATCGCGAACGCACTGCACCTCCATGAGTCAATCGAAATTTTTCTGAGAAAACTAGACAACTGCGTTTTTTTAGTGTATATCGAGGTGAAGGGTTTTCTAAAAAATGATTTTTCTCAAAACTGCATTTTTAGACTTGCAGGGTTCTTTCAAAAAGCACCAGGTTCGCTCAAACAGTTTTCTTGTCGAGAACCCCACTCGCAAGATAATCCTTGCGTTCTTTCGCATTCATGTTGAGAACACCGCCATGCGACGCGTCGACAAAGAATAGAAGGAGTGTCGAACCAAGTGCGACTAGAAATGAAAGTACATTTCTATATGTGTGAAAAAGAAAACACTTCGACGTACTGCAGAGAAACGCAAGGAAGTAGAGTTCGAGTGCAACAAAACCCCTTGCTTCGAGTACGTATGGAGTCGACATGAAAATTAACGCAAGGCCCAAATTCTGCAATGCTTGGATAACCTATAAGCAAAACTATGTAGGACAAATTGACGTTAACAAGTTGTATACACTTACACCAAAAGCCGTAGCCAGACACCGACGTGGAATGATATACGCAATAGAAGGCCAGAGAGATGAAGCCAGCAATGAGTACGCTACACCGATGATCACCTGTGCATAAAAACATTTGTAAGTGTACAATGTATAGATACGTAGAACATTTACCATGGGAACGTAAGGCGAAAGAAATGTAAAAGCGAAGAGAACATGCGCAAGAATAGTGAGCACTGTGGCTATAAGCATCCAGATAACATTGCGACCGGTTGCGTCAACGAGAGCTCCCCAGAACGGTGAAGCGCCGATAGAAATCAAGTAGATGAGGCTAAAGAGAATACTAGACTGCAGTAAGGGATCCATGGATACTATACAATAGAGAGACGATTGCGTGAAAGCATACATGGAGTAACATGTGCACACACTAGATACGTACCGCATACTGTACGTATGCATACGTACAATACATCATAGACTATTTACCTGTTGCACGTATTAGCATAATCTGGAGCAAGCTGGTATTTGCTCTCGAAAAAGAGCCTAAAACGTGAAATAATGCCAAAGTGACCCAAAAAGTGTCTACGACTTGTCAGCCGATAAATGAAAAGCGACTCGTTCGTCTCATCTGGACAACTTACACTCCAGTAACGATGAAAGGAAAGATGGCAGCATAATAGAAAACGCAAAGAGCGCACAAGAGCCACATAGTGAGCGGAAAGTTGAGAATATCTCGAACACGAATTTGAGCTGTACAAGAGACGTGTGTGCGTACAAACATAGCAAAGAAGGATGGCATAATACAAACCGTCTTCTTCGTGAGTCTCCTCAACTATCTCCACTCGATCAACGACACCTGCCTCGTCAGTTGTATCCGGCCGTTGTGGTTGCGATTTGAGAAAGCGCTCGTTGCGACGATCCATCGCAGCGAGAATAAGCGCACATCCAAACGAAACAACTGCCGACAACGCCGCTGAATTGAAAGAAAAATCACACGTGCATTAAACATACAAGTATGCATGTCGTACCGATCATGAGTGCCGATCCGAGTCGTCGAAAGCCAATGAGATAACTCGGTAACAATCCGTAAATAGGTTTCATAAGAACCATGTTTACAGTACTGCCCTAAAGTGAAGTGTCGAGTTCGGCTATAGTAGAGGACAATTCACGTACTATTCTTGCGAAGGAGAGTGAAACGCCGAAAACAAATGTGAGTTCTTTCCCACGAAACCTGTAAGATACAGTATCGACGAGGGGGAACTGAAAAATGAAGTGAAACGAACCACTTTGAACAGTAAACATTCTGTGCGACCGAGAGATTCTCGCCTCCACAACTAGAAAACAGGACGCGTAATAAAGTAGAGCATTACCTCTTCAACATTTGAACGCGTACTGTACTTACGCAAAGATAAAACGACCGAGCATCATGAGCCAAAAGGCGTTCACCAGGACTCCCGTTGCGAAGACAATCTATGTACAATACAGTACATGATAACCAATTGTAAAACCATCTTTCCGCTTACAATAGATATCGCTTACAGTATGTATAGATATGCACATACGTACTGTACATAATCCTACCTGCCCAAGCATAATAAGCGACGAAAATATAATGCCACCCAAGCGAACACCAAGAACTCGATCGATAAAGAACCCACCTGAAACACAGTACTCTAAGTGCACATTCCCCACACCCGACTGATCCGAATAACCAACCCAATAAGGACAATACGACATTCGGCCAACTGTATATCGAGTACAACCAATTGAATCGTGAACCAGAAATGCCAGCATCGTTCTTGAAGTTATCAACTAAACACAACGGTAGTCCCGACAGTGGACTTTTTCAAAGCAGAGCAAGATGGAAAATGTTTGCAAAGCAAGTACCCAAAGCAGCTGGATTGTCGTAGCAATAGTAACTTCCTTAAAAAGTGCCGCCTGTTGTAGAAGTCGCCGATGGACTCGATACACAGAGAATCACGTGAAATCCTCACCCTCAAAAGCAGACGATTACCTACCGAAGTTAACGAAACAAATGAAGAAGAGAGCGACAAATCGATAAACTCTTCGGTATGGATCGCAACAAATTGTTGCTCCACAGCCAGTCGGTGTCTCCATTGCGAGGCCTGTCGACAGGTTGTTAGTACATAAAGCTAAAACAAATAAGAAAACATTCAAAGCTTTATGTATATTTCACATCGACGGTACGGCGTGAGAAAATATGGCGAATGACTTGGGTCCACTGAGTGCTAAGGCTGTTTTCACCCGCACTGTATCATAAAGTGCAGTTGAGAAAACCAAACAAAGTGAAGCAAAAAGCACACTGTAAAGTGCATTCAATGTTACAACATTACAAGCAAAGACTCCATCAAGTCATGCGATGAAGTCAAAACTGTCAATACTGCAGGTCGAAGTCGCTTCTCACGTTCGTTTGCCAAAATAGTTCAACAAAGACTGCTGCTTCCTCGGACTCGTTCGTGGCACTTCTTTCTTCAACTTTTCCGTCTTCCCTTTCGTCGGTGACTTGACGGCTTTTGAACTAGACGACACTGGTGAGACAGCCGACGTCCCGTCTTGACTCGCTGCGGATCCGTCAGGAGTCCAAACTTTTCGCGTCACTAAAGTTTCATTGACTTTACGACCAGAAGGAGTGAACAAACACGAATACGAACCCATGTAGCCTTCATCGTCGAGTTCCTTTACCATCACATAACGACCGCCGCCCTTGGCGCTTCCGGTAACGGTTTCGTCGACAGACTTGGCGAAGAAGGTTTCGAGACCCCTCGTTTCCGGTTGACTCGACGGCACAATACTTTCATCGGTTCTACGCGGGGGTTTCGTACTGTTAGTGAGCTCACTTATAGGAAGTATCCATTCCATGGTGATTTATATGGGGGTTCACACTTCACAGGGATGGAGACGGGAATAGGGCATTTTGCGAGTCTAAAACCACTTCGTTTTCCCACCCAGGGGACCGCACAGTCATTCACAGGGGCGCAGTTGCTGAAGAGATAATGCTACAGCAAAAGACGCACGCAAGCAAATCATACATGACATACAATGCGCTTTTCTTCGTCTTCGCTTCAGACGAGCGCTTTCCCGCCTTCGTTCCTCCGTCGTGCGGTGTCTCTTCGCCCTGCGTCTACAAAAAGTGTTTGCGAAACATTACGAAACATCTGCACAACGCTATCTGCACTGCAAATCGCAGAGAAAATAAGTTCAAAATTCTTCAGCACTTTCGAGTAAAACGTTTAGCTTAGCTTTACAGTTTCAAGCGTAAAATTGCACAACCATCTCGACAAAAATTTTGGCTCCCAGCAACAGCACGTGATTGCTTTGAAATGAAGCACATAACATCGCACGATGCCTGGTCACATGCATTACATATCCCAAGGTCAGTACCTCACCTTCATCTGTTCGACAAAACCGTCCTCTTCCCCATTCTTCGCTCGACTACGTTTCCGCTTCTTCTTGCCACTCCCCATATCCACCTCATCGCTCGCCTCACTAACTTTATCGTTCACACCTTCATCGTGCCCCGCAGACCTCCGTTTACTCCGCGCACCCTCTTCATGCTTCTCGTCAGTTGATTCCTGTAGCGCTTTCTTAGTCCGTTTCTTAACTTTCTCTTTAACGACAGGCGTGGACGGAATAAAATCGTCGGAGGATGAACACTCAATTGTCTGTTCGCTGAGTTTGTGCTTTCTCGGTGATCGACGCAACGCGCTACTTTCGACTGTGGGTCGCTTTACAGGTGAACACTCGGGAGATGATGTGCCGGTGGAAAAGAGATCGGAATTTGATTCTACATATAATGTAGGAAAGAGAATGAATGTTATGCCGTTAAAAACAGGGCAGAACAACTCGAAAGTCTTCCATGAATCCGTTCAGATTCGACGAGTTCGAAACGGTGTAGTACGTAATTATGGTCTTCTGGTCGTCAGTTAACTCTCGATTTTGAAAGGGGTCCCACAAGTTTGACGCTTCGGGCTGCCTAACTTGTGCACAAATTGGACAATACGTACAGTACATACGTAAAACTTGTTGAACCGACGGTTTGTTCCTCGCCGCCCGCGGCTTCTTCAACTCGTCATTCGACGAACAAATAACAACACTTTGCTCTTCCGACCGCTCGCTGTCAACATCAACCACACTCTGTTCCGATGACGACAGAATAACAGACTGTTGACTCGAAGTGGAGACTGCTTCCTTCAACGATGACGCTGTCCCCCCTAGATCTCCATTGATGGCAGGTTTTGCTTTCGCGATAGATTTGGCGAAAAACGATGCCATCATTTTCTGCTGTTCGGACTTCGACTTTGGTGTTTTCGGCGATGAAGTGACTGAAGCAGCGGGTGGCTTCACTGTAGTGCGAGTGGCAACTGCATCCGAAGGTGCTGGTGGTTTCGGTGTGACAAGGTCGGTGCTAACAACGCCGTTTACGACAGTATTTTTATTTTCCGTTGGCGGGTCTGTCGGTGTGTCCGTATGTTGGGCGGCGACTGGAACGCCTTTGAACTTGATGCCACTACAGCTAAAATGGGCACTTCTATAAAATGAGGAAGTTCCTCAACGGGGGATCCGGGGGCTGTATCCCCGGAAAATTTTGAAAAGCTGCATCTCCGTGATTTTTGATCAAAAATTACAATGAGACGTTTGGCGTAGTTACTAAATATGTTAAAAATTGACTGAGGGAGCGAAGCGAACTGGGATTTTTTTTGACTTGCAACGAAAATTCTTTAGAAAAGATGCGGCAAAACTTTTGCCTTTTCGATCAAGTTTCAGCAAAACAAGGATGAAGTTACGCCCTTTTCCAAAAAACAAGGAGAAATTTCCTCAACACTGGCTACGTGCCTGAAACGGATATTACAGTTCACAGTTAGAAAATACTGTTACTATCGGCTCGCCGTGCACACACTAATTGTACGCACTAGTACTGCACGCAGTTCGCTTACGCAATATCGCTTTCTAAGAAACCATTGTCAGCAGAGTCGGCTTCAGCCAAGAATAATTGATTTCGATCCTACAAGAATGCGTGTTGGAACGCAAAGCTGATAAATACGTGCCCTCAAGCCTTCTGATCTGCTAACGATCGTACCTCAACAGACGAGGACTCTAAGCTGTACACGTGACAACCTTCGATGGAGGCAAATGTTCGCTTCCGGTCTTCTAGTTCTTCCAATGGTACGAGAACAATCTCTTGGCCCTGCGTACATATCAAATAAAAATCCCTCTCGTTCGATTGTAACAAGGACAGTTGCATACACACCAGAGCAGATGCATCATCTTCCTTGACGCAGTTTCCAGTGACCAGGTAGGTGCAGTGCAGGTTTTTTCCATTTTCTGTTGCCTTGCACTTGTCGAAAAACTCTTGCAACAGTCTGAAAAACACTTCCTGCTTTAGTTGCAACTAAAGATGTCTGTGCAACGTTTGTCACAACATACCGTTGTGACTCCGAACAGCTAAGCGAAAACTTTCTGCTCAGCATTTTGAAGGTGACCTGAAATGGTAATAATAGAAGCCGATGTGGAATGTCGAAATGCGTTTACTGAGAAAACGGCGCCGAGAACACTGGTTCATGTGGTTGTTCATATCGCCTTTTCACTTACAATGCCGTTTTCAAGACAGAGCTTTTCCTCCAGAAACGTGGAAACGTCCATTCCAGTTGGTTGCTGATATTCAATAAGTCGAGGACGTATTCAACAGTACCACAGCAGTCTTAAAGAGTCGCTAAAACAACGCTTGAATTGAATTTACTTGCCCGAACAACCCGCAAAGGTGAAATCATTTCTCGCTTAAGCTGACATAATTCAAAATTTGCAGTTGCTCAAACGTTTGGCGGTAAGAAGCCTGCCTCTAGCTGTCTTCTTAGTCCCTTACGTTTTTTCTTGCAAAATTATTATGAGCCTTCCCAAAGCAGGCAACTAAACATGAAAGTCCAACTCTGGATTTAAAAATTAACCATTGCCCAGGTGGAATCCTGTGCGTAAATGTGCATTGAACAGTTGTTGTACTATACGACACCGATGTTACATATATTAACATAAGCTTAGAATTGCTATTGATAAAACGAATAGTATGCTAATACCAACCAAATTCTCTAAAAAAATTAAATAACGTTTGGCACGAATAAAAGCGCAAAGCAATGACAGTTTGCGAGAAAAACGACGATTACAGTTTTGACTTGTTTATTTACAGCTCTGCCAGCGCACGATTTTTTGGTGCGACGGGTCGGTTTAATCTCGACATCAAATTTAATCCAAGATGGTGATTTTGAAATTGTGATTTTCTTCTGATAGACAAACGTGCGCTCCTTGCGCTTTTATTCATGCAACGTCACCCGATGTTTACGTACACGTAAAAATGGAATTGGAGTATGCAAAAATGGTTCAGATGGTTCTGTCCGACTGTGTGCGTTGACTCGGAGTGTGAGAGCGCGGAGGAGCTTGGAGACTGCCTTCATTGTTCGCCTCGTTCCCTCGACCGCGCGAGCCTGACGCTTTTTCGCTACGACATCACGTTTGCTGCAGGTCTGTCTCAGCATCTGATGCGAGTATATCGTCGTCTGAAATACGCCGACCACGTCCGAGGCTTCTCCTCAAGGCCCGTTGTTTTCTAGCCATTCTTCTTCACCACAAAGGGGACCTTCGACTGTGCACCACTTGCAATAACGCGGAAATCTTTGTAGACCGATTTCAAGCCATTCTGCTGCATCGCCGCTTCCGCTCGTTCCACTAGCTACTTGTTGTGGCCGGCTGCGCACGCTCTTTTCACTCGACCGTCGAGGATGTCGCACTGCACCTTTTGCTTTCGTGCCGCTGCTTTCCCGCCGGCGGAGGCATCATCAGCACCAGCTTTGCTTTCTTGCGTTCTTCAATTAGAGCAAGCATTTCTGGTCTGATCCACAGTTTTCGCGCTTGTTGTATTTTCGGCAGACAATGCACAGCGCTCGCTTTCAGGGACTTGCTGAAATCCTTCCAGTTCACTTCTGCATTTGCCGCTGCCGAACGCGCCCGAAGTGAGAAGACTAAAAACTGGATAGACGAATTTCGGTTCCGCAGCACGGGTGATTCATAGATTTATCGAAACTGCGCTTTTCCGCGAATAGCAAACAAGCAGATTCTTTTCTTCGATAGCTCAAACAGAACGTTGGAGACAATATATGCTAACACATTGAATCATACTTATTTTAGGCTCTAT
>JAQGBB010000814.1:0-16377 GCA_034691745.1 Prismatolaimus dolichurus
GATAGCACCGTTCGAGCTAAGCTCGAAATGCATGCGCTTCGCCGCTGGCTCAACGAGATGCGCCTATTCAGCAGCTTCGTCGCGGTGCTCGTTCAGCTCTGCGCACACGACGTGCTCGCCGAATCGGAGCTCGAAAACATCTTCGCAAAGGTGCAAGTCATCGGTCAATTCGAAGTAGTGATGACGACGCTCGAACGTCTGCCGAACATCTTTTCGAGCGCTGTGAACGCGTGCACCGAGAACAGATGGAACAAACGGCTTGACGGTGTTTGTGCAGTGCGCAAAGCGCTCTTCAAACACCACTGTGAACGTCTCGTCTACAAGCAGCATGCAATGGAGATTGAGCAGAGGCTATTGTCGTGTTCTATTCGGTGCTTACCGTGGGCTGTTCGAGACAGCTGCTTGGTGTACTCGAATGCGACAAGCTCGTTGAGTCGAAGCGATCCGCGGCACTATCGACGGCCGACGTGCTGAGCCACATTGAAGAAAAGCCGGACGCGCTCCACGCGCTTGTCGTTGTGCTTCGGGCGCATGGCAATGAGCGCTTTGCAGAACAGCTCGAAGAGGAGGGGTGCAGAACGAAGTTGCACGTCTTGAGGTGTGCGAAGTTTGCCGAAAGAAAATTTGCATGTTTTTTCAACATAGCGCATTTTTATGGTCTGCCTGAAATGCCAGCGTATGGGCAGGGTTGCCCCTATTTAGCGCTGAGATGTGAGGTTTAAAAATAGCAAACCACGCTGTGTCATTTATTCAAGCGCCAACAGTTGGTCAATCAATCAGTGCTGCAATTTACTCTTCACAAGGACGCACCTTGCCGTTTCCTTTAAGCAGAGTCATCAAGAGTATGCGTACTCGGCACCGCGTGATCGCAATGACGTTCAACAGCTACGACGGGTGGCCACTGTTCATCCACATTCGTCCAGTAGACGAATAAGTTTTTTTTGCTGTCGCGTTTTTTTAAGTGTCTACCATGGCTTTCTTTAAGCAGGCGCTCCACTTGATACGGTTTCAAGCAACGACGCTACTACTGAATTAGTAAAAATCAGGCGGCGCATGATGAGCCGCCTGGACGAGTGCCGAATTTTCACGATCAAAAACCGCTTCGCAGACATCATCGACGCGTTTGTTCCTCTGTACGAGACCGTAATGAGAATCTACGCTTTCAAAAAAGTGATCGACGATCGCGACATTGCCCAGCTGAATCAAGACGAGAACGACGTGAAGCGACGCACGATGCGAGCCTTGCTGCTGATGGCGCAGAGAACCGCGTTCTGGGAGGCGACGCTCGACGCGTGCGAGCAAAATAAGCTTACGGCGCTACGTCGCGCGCTCGAGAAGGACGTCGTAAAGCCATTTCCGAGCTGGATGAGGTGACAATAATCGAGTTATTAATGCAAATAAATGTTATTGATCGATTAATCATATTCTGCCGATGTGTCCCGAAAGCCGACCCAACTATTGCATACCCTAATTTGACGCACGGACACAACCAGCCTTGGTGCTCTCGTCAACCACCGGCAGGCGAAAGAAAAAAATGCAAACAACATTTGCTGCCTGCCCGGATTCGAACCACCAACCTTTCGGTTCGCAGGCAAAATTGCATGGAAACTAATATTCGCTTTAGAATTCGTTTTTGTCGGGGGTGCTTCGCCCCTCCCCGAACCCCCTTTTCGGTCGCATGCACTTACAGCGGAACGTAAAGCACGAAAAAAGTGTTTTATGATTTCTACAGATTTTAGGAATTTTTAGTCTCACAAAATATACGCAAACTGCATTTTTTTACAAGGGGAGCCCAAACTGTGGCCCCAACCCCCGCGCCCCCAGTGACCCATAAACCTGATTTTTATGGGACCGAACGGGTGCTGCACGAAATTTCAACTCGATCGGTGCATTCCCGCAGAAGCTAAACTTGAACAAACCAACAAACTGAGAAAGTTCCGGACAGAGTAACCGCATAACCATTTTTTCGCCAACGGCTACGCGTTTGCATCCCCAAAGGTGGTAAAAAATAAACGACCATAAATGTAGACGATACAAAGTTTTTAACGAAAGCATAAAGCAATCAACCATGAAAGGAGCATAGAACAAATGCAGTCAAATATCGGCAGTTGGCAGCAGTAAACACGAATACAGAAAAGAAAGCAAGAAGCTGCACTTCAAGAAGAAGCTAAAGTGAAGCACCAGCAAAATTAAAAGGCACAATATACCCCTTTTCCGCCTCGAAGCTCGCGCTCCAAAAGTAGCACATTACGATAAGATAAAACAAAGAGATGTTAGCGACGAAAGACGATAAGCTGTAAGCATAGTAGCTTTCGAATCAAGAAGATGAGATGTAGAATAACATACAATTAACGTCTGTAAGCTCGGTGTGAAAGGAAAGTTCGAATGCGAATAGGGGATGGGCTCAGAAAAAAATCATCAAAGCTATACGAATAAGCGAAATTTCGGAGATACAATGAAATCGATAAATTAAAAAAATAAATTTTGCAAAGTCTCGGTAACATTCTACAAAAACTTTTCTTCAAAAAGTTTTCCAAACTTCGTTTCACAAAGTTAAAAACTTTCCGTTTTTGGAAGTCCTAAAGCTTTTCCTTTCCAGCAACCCTTTGCAGAGGTCAGTAAACATTTTACGACGGTTAAAACAAAAACAAAACAAACGAAATATTTCACGTTTTGTATTGAGATTTATCTGAATATGGAGCGTTTAGCATAATAGTTAGCTACCAGATGACAGATACATGTACATACGTCACATTGGGATATATTTAGTTATTTTTAGTGCACATGTGGTACGGATGTTTGTACAGTTTACGTACATCACTGCAGATGGCTGAGTTGGTTGAATAATCCAAAAAGTAATTTTACAGAAAACTTCAATCCGATCACACTAAAACAAGCTCATTACCGTACTTTTCCACTTTTAGCCCCCGCTCGAAATAGCCCCAGGGAGCTATGAATGGCACGGAGACTAAATTTAGAAGTTTTTTGTCCGTCACATCAACGCAACTTTTCTTCTCAGTGATCCTCACTTTGGTGGTCACAATCGCACAACATGAGGTTGGTGAAAAAAATCGTGAACCAGCACGCCTATAATTTTACGGTCCGCCTCCAATTCGTCCGATTTGAGTGCAACTGCTTGATCGTTGGTGTATATTCTTGTAGATATTTCGAAGATATTTCGTACCACTTGTGGGCCTCCGAGGCTATAAGTGGCACGGGGGGCTAAATTTGGAGTGTTTTTGTCTAAAATGGCCAAAATCAAGTTTAGCCTTCGGTGGCCATAAGGGACCATCCATTATTTACGTAAAGCAGTAGGGAGGGAGGGGGGTCCGGCCGTCCGTGACATCATGTGTAAAAGACAGCCATCTCTTACACCTAAAGACCGTGACAAGGCGGAAGAGGGGAGTCGAAAAATTCAAATTTTTGCTTTACGTAAATAACGGATGATCCCTAAGTGGAAAAATACGGTATTTGAAAATCTACACCTTCTCCATCTATCGGCGACGCGTTTTAGACACGACTTCTCCTGTCATACAATCCTTAGCCTCGTGCCTGCGCAGGTCGCACGTCAACTTAAATGTAAGCCTACAGCGGTCGCAACGAAATGGTCGTTTGGCAGTGTGCACGACCGCGTGGCGCCGAAGTTCATACTTTGAACGCCACTCTTTCAAGCAAATTTTACACTTGAAGGCCGCCGTCGTCGGACATGGCGGCGGCTTTCCGCGAGCCTCCTTCGGCGCTCTATCCGATCGAGAAACCGACCGAATTTTGTTCGTCTTTTTAGCTGGTCGAACAGACGCTCCGCCGTCAGCCTTTCCGTGACCATTAGCCTTCGTCGACTGGCGAGCTTTATTTGCTTTTGGCTTACTGCGGACTTGACGGTTCGTCGTGGAGGATACTGAAGGCCTGGGCGAGTGCAATTCCACACGCGGCACTCGCACAACAGGAATTTTAATCTCGATTTGCAGTCGTGGTTGTGACGGTGGCGAGCGAGAAGTATGTCCTCCACTGGATGGCGGTGACGTCACCATTTGCGGTACTATGGGAGATGTCGTTCGGACTGGCGGTGCTTGCACCTTACTTGAGCTGCGACGCAACATCTGTCGCCGCCTTTTCACTGAGATATATCTGGCGGAGCATGATTTGCGCTTTGTGCTCCGACTGCTCTTATTTTCCGGCGACGGCTCCAAAATGCCGTCACACTGAAAGAAATTAAAATTTATCGATTTTTGCCCATTCTTCGGCCATGTCACAAGTGTAGATAACCTCAAAAATGCTGGCACTCGGCGGTCTTCCGATGACCGCTGCAGTGCCGTCATTCGAAGATACGGGTGACGATGGAATGTTGCCGACTTTTCGCGCTTCTACTGGAATCTCATTTGTCCGTATTTCTTCTGCTTTTATTCTTGTTTGTTGGTAGTCGTCTGTGCAATAAATAACGTGACCATTATGCGATGAAGCTGATGCCTCAAACTCGGAAGGTGTAGACGAGCGACTGCAGTCCGGGGATGAAATTGGCCAAAATGGTTGCTTTTGCTCGATGGCGCTGAGCGATTCCTGCAGGAAAAGACGGAACTAGTCCAATCTGCGATTCCGGAGAAAACTGCTTCATTTTGCCATCCTGACCATATCAGTAAACTTACACCGTTCAGCACGAAGCTTCGCTCATCCGTCCAATCTACTGCAGCGTCAAAAGGCTCTGATTTGCTCTTGATTATGGTTCGAACCAGATACAACGAATAGGACCTTTAAAATTAACTAAAATCATTTTTAAACAATAAGTTTTTTTACAACAATCAAAATTTTTCTTATATTAATTTAATTTTTTTTCAGCTGAAAGTAACTCAAATGCATCAACTTACAGCGAACATTTTGGACAAGCGCCAGCTCCGGCGTAGCTCCGTTCGGTCGACTGACTCGACGACGGAAGTTGGTCAGCGTAGCCGCGGAACTCAATCGCGACCGTAAAAGGGTTTCGCAGCTGGGCAGCTCGCCATTCAGCATCAGCAAGTCGGCGCCGGAGCGACTCGTTCTGGGTTAGCAAACCTTCGCAAGAGACCTCTGCCATCGATCAAATCGTACTTTGGCAAAGGGCGGAACGCAAAATTCTGTCTAAAACAAATTTAGTAATTATCACTTCCTGTCCTCAACAGAGATGGCAAGGCAGGAAGTGTTGCATTTGAACTTGGTGAAAAATTCGGAGTAAACTCTTCCTTATGGGTCCTTATGTCGCTGATCTGCTCGAAGGGCGCCTTTCCGGCGTCACCACAGATAAGGCACAAGTAGCTGACTATGAAATTAGCACAACCACGTTGCATAATGAGATTTGCTCGAGTGACATAACAATTGCGTTCCGCTACGTTCTACGCGACCCCTCAGAGTGAGACGTGACGTCATACATGCACGTCCCGCTCTAGAAGCACGTTCAGTTGACAACGACGTTAACGTTTGGCGGCAGCTGCGCGGCGCTCAACAGCGGCGAATGTTCGTCGACGCGCGCCATCAGCATTAGCTCGACGCCTAGGCGCGCCGCATCCTGATTGGCTGTCGCAGTCGCCCACGCGTCGACCAATCCGCGCACGCCCTGCGTCGTCACTCCGGCGCAATTGGCCAGAAGCAGCCTTCTTAAGCACGGACAGCGGGCGCCAATCGCAAGCGCCGATCGATCGCTGAGCTCAGGAGCAAATTCAATGCATAAATCGAGCAGCCGGTCACCGCAGGTCCGAAGGACGCTCTCGGCGAAGACGCCATCGGTCAACGCCTCCATCTCATGTCGGGCCGTGCCGCCCACGTGGAGCACCTCGAGGGTGCCGCCCAGGCGCGCAAGCTCGGCGAAGCCACTTTTTGTCAGCTTTGCGCAACGACCCACCAGAGTGAGGATTCGCAAACGTGGATTTCCTCCCACAATCTCAGCAAGGTCGTCATCGTTAATCAGCTCCTCGGCTGCACGCGCCGAAGACCAGGAAATCTGTAGCGCGCTCAGTGAACGAAGCTCACGAACACCCTCGAGCGAGAATCGGGCGCGGAGTCGAAAAATCGACAAGTCTCGGAGGTCACGTGACACGAACGGGAACACCGTCGGAAGCGCCGTCCCGCTCGCGATGATCGAACACTGCGCGGCAATGTCGAAGACGCGCAGGCGGGAATGACGTTCGAAGAACGCCCCCAGGGTTCGATTCGCGATCGATACGCGAATCGAGCGACCACCGACCGTCGTCGCTGGGACGTAGAGCTCCTCGAGCGATGCCGGCAGAGCGAGAAGCCGATCCCAGTCGTCAGCGCCGACGACGGGCGCGAGGATCGAAAGGCGTTTTAGGTTGGCGAAACGACGAAGTGAGGGAAGCCAGCCGCGGCGGAACGAGGAGGCACCGCCAAGGGAAAGGGATTCGAGGTGGGGACAAGTCGAAACGAGTTGTCGAGGCACTTTCAGCGACGCTGCCGAGAGCTCGCCGTCGATGCCCGTCGGCATCGAGAGGGAGCGGAGGGCGGGACCAATATGCTGAGCGAGGCAAATGAGGGCGGCTGCGGCCTCGCGTTGTTGGACCACTCTTGAGGGGCCGCCGACGGCACTGGCAATCATACTTTCATCGATCGACGTCACGCCCACCCACGACTGGGCGAGCAGGCGCTTCCATCTAATGTTTGAGTCAATCCATAAATCGATAAATCAATAAATCGGTAAATCAACAAATCGATACGACGTACGTTTTGCTGACGCGTTCGTTGCGAATGCGCGAACGCACGTCGAGAAAGCGAAAGATCTTCAGCCAACAGTCGGCGTTGTTCATCACCGACAAGTCAACGCCTGCGGTTCCGGGTATCCGACTCTCGTCGTTCGGGGACAAACGCAAACGCTTGCTGCTCATCTCATCGTGTGTGGGGGATGTCTATACACGACAAAGGATGTGTACAATCATCAGGATGGCCGAGATAGGCGGGCTCTAATTGAACTGACGACGTCACCAAACTCTATCCGACTGTTCAAACGCGCACGTTCCGCGTCACAGCACAGCTACTAGCGTTCGGAATTGACATTTTTATTATTTCACAATAGGAATCGGCCAAAAAGTAGTCGGAATCGGAATTGCGGCCAAATGAGCAACATTACCCACAATAAGTTTAAATATTGGGCTGATCCGCACGTATTCTGCGCCATTTTTAGTTACGACCTTTGTGGAGCATGGTGCCGTCATGCCGCTGGTGAGACCACTGGTCTGCGTTCTTTGTCAAAAGTGACGAAGTTTAAAAAAATGGGAAAAATAGAAACATGACCAAAGCAATTCCGATCCCGATGACTCTAGTGCCCAAATTTTCGGAATCGGAATTGAAATTGAAAAACGGTCGGAATTCCGAACGCCAGTTGCAGCACAGTGAGCTAGGAACGCGCACGCCATCGCGACGGGAAGCAGACGAGCAAACACGTAATAAGCACAGCTTGTAGCTTATGTGCACACATGGAAATGGAGTCAGTCATGAGTCATGAGAAACGCTAGATGAAAGACAAACACTGCGCAAAATCCAAAACCAATCTAAGACCTTAAAAACCCGGTGAAAACCTTAATTTTAAACACTAGTCCTCAAAAATGAAATAATTTAAAAATAATAATAATTCAAATTTCTTCAAAAAAGTTGCAGCGGTATTTTGGCTAGCAGTTAGAATTTGCCGATTTAAGAGTGCAGTGGATTCCATGATAATCGAAACGAGAGGCGGTCCCAACGTGCAGCAATTAAATGCGTTACAAATTCAATGTTCAGACATTTTCGAGGACGCCACAAATTTGTGAATTTCTGCTGCATGTTAATCTAAAATCGGAGAGGAACGTCAGAAGACGCGCAACTCCAAAACAAAAAATGTTCGAGTACCATATTCGCTGTAAATTTGCACTGAATCCAAAAACTGAACGAAATTGACGGATTTTTAAACTCTTAAATGCATTCAAAAGTGCTCGAGGAGCAAAGGTTTGCTCAAGAAGTTGCACAATATCACTCATATTCCTTTCTAAAATACCGCACGATGACTTCCGGGCAAGCAGAAATGACGTAGTTGCCCAATAAGCGAATGTGGGAGCAACGAGAAAACAAGTGGAACCGGCAAAGCCGAAAGGCGCATCCTGCCCACGCAAAAAAAAACAAAAATGTGTTCTCGAACATCTTGAAACACTCTGGAACACCCTGGAACACAAAGTGTTGCATGGAGGTATGTGCCATACTGTATACCTCAGGTCATCCGCTAACTTTTGTCGGCTTGGGGAGATAGGGGAATACGGGGGATAGTCGATGTCTGAACAGCAGGCTATCCTTTTCTTACGCGCTACGCGCTTCAGGCAGGATGCAAAAAGGAAGCGTCGTTGGCGCTCTACAAAAAACTATTCCTCACGCAATGAGATGAGCCGCAAAAAGAGTCGCACAGATGATGTGCCATAAACTGAATAAACATAGTGCAGCCACTTAGATCAATTCGGGGTCGTCAACATATTACGTAATCAAAAAATTTGAATTTTTTTCACCCCCCCACCCCTTGGTAAGTAATGGTAATCATCGGCCGGGCCCCCTCCCCATAATCTGATTACGTAATATAATATCACACGGATTACGGTAGACAAAATACACCAGTCCGATTACAAAACGGCACAGAAAAATTGCATTTTAACAGGCCTGCGGCTCTAAGAATCCAAAACACCGAGTCAGAGGAAAAAATGACTGAAACATTGATTTTTAGCCATCCGCCGTGCGTCTGGGAAGCAACGGTTAGCTGTGACACAGGCTAAAGCCTGAGCGTTAGATAGGCACCTTCCGCGTGCACGTCGAGCTCACGGCCACCGAGTCGCCGGCACTCGCGGCGCATCGTCGTGAGCAGCCAGTCACGATCGGCGGCCTCGGTGGCGCGCTGGACGCGAAGCTTCCGAAGCCGAGTTGGCACAAGCGTGAGTCCGTCGAGTCGACGCGCGACCGGATCGAAGTCGACAAAGTAAGCGAAGCTGACGTCGTCGCGGTAGCGGCCGCCGTTCGTCAACGACGACTGAATTCCTTCGTAGTCGGAGAGAAAGTCGCTGGCGCCGTAGATGATGAGCCGACCCTTGTACACCTCAACGCCCTTCACGTGATGCGACGAGTGACCTTGAGAATTTTGGAAAAAATCGCGAAAATGTGCACGTATAACGTCACGAAAAAGTCCATTTTTGAGCCTCCCCGCTCACTAGCGCTACCCCATACTGTCACATCTTAAGCTACTCTATCCCATTTTCGGTGCGACCTATACACGATCTGCAGCCGTGACGTCATAAGTGCAGGTCCCCTTAGCGGTAGAAATTGTAGCATGTAGTAAAACTTTACGCAAAATCTTGCCACCCCGACACGTCGCATATCGACTTTGCTAGCTAATTTTTTCCGATTTTCATTCTTTTCTAGCAATACTTCCTTGGCAGCTATCTCATAGCTAGAAAATCAATTTTTCCGCGATTTCTTTCGCGACACAGCATTTTACCTTATTTCATGCACGAGATAGTGTATGAACACTGAAGAACCACTGTGAAACGATTTTTTAAATTGATATTTTTTTAAGAAAAGTGCCCCGCAGCGGAAAAATTGATAAAAATGTATGAAATTAAACGTAAATTTAGGGTACTTTCACTTTTCTCCACGGGGCTGAAAACAAGTTGAGCTCGGCAACCAGTATGCCTGGTCACCCTGATCTAGCTGTAGTTGTCCTTCGCCACAACAGAACTAACTGACAAAACAACAGGAACACGTTCAAAGTGAAACACATGCAACCTCCATTGAAACGATTAGAAAGCTTTTTGTCTGAACATGTCCTAACGAAGGCCAGAAAAATGAAATCACCTTCGTGATGCGGTCTTACCGTGAACAATGTCGACACCAGCGTTGTCGATTAGCTGCCGGGCGAACTCGCGCTGGCCGTCCTCGAGCTCAAAGCCCCAGTTGGAGCCCCAGTGAACCGAGAAGACAACCACATCGTCAGTGTCAGCCCTGCGTGCTGAGGCGATCTGCCCCGCAATTTCGGCGATGGTTCGCGACGAGTGAAGTTCGACAGAGTTGACGCCCGCCTTTGAGCCGCCCGCAGCCCAGGCACGTGGAACGCCGCTCGACGAATGCGCGCCGGCGAAGACGAGAACGCGCCGATGGCGCTGAGAGGGAGCACCGGCGGAAGATGGACCCTAACAGTGAAGAGCAGACTAACATATCGCAAAATAAGTCAACAACTCGGTGTGAATGCGGCCAAGTTGGACATTTTATAGAGGTTCGAACAGCTCTCCAGGCGTACTTTCTGTCCTAAACTGGCTGGCTGGCTGCCCGCGATTCATCGCGAGTTCAATTGATCGCAAACTCTCATCGACCACCTTCCCGACGTCAGCCCCTGATTCCGTGCGAAACCATCGATAGTAAGTTTTCATTAGACAGTTCAAGGAAAATCTGGAAATTTCGAAGATTGCTCATGCACACCATATACCCTTGCATGCACAGTCCTTACACGTCAACATATATATGCTATATGCTAGCACTGGTACGGACACCACACGCACGCACACAGACAATTGCGATTTATTTAAGTAGTATGAATTTGCAATCTTTCGAGTAACGTTTGCTTCAAATCGCCAACGATTGGAGCCAGGCAGACGTGACGCATATGACATCACTAATGTTTCAGGTCTTCAAAAAATTCTGCTCAAAAGGTGAAAATCTGCAAAAAGTTCACCAAAAAATGCTAAATTTCAAAAAATGATTGGCGTGACGTCATCTACGCAGGTCCCTCTCAGCGTTCAAGACGTCACGTGAGACGTCACGTGATACGTCACGCCAAACAAATCTCAGCTAAAGTTGTCTACCTTGAGTGCCGACTGAGCTTCCAATGTGCCTATCCTCAACTAACCCGGGCACAATCGATTTTTCAGTTCACCCACTGCTGCTGTGCCAAAGTGGTTGTCCTGTCAACGCCATCGAAAACAAAGGCAGACGCTCCTCGCTATCAATCAGCACAGCTCCGTGTGCTAACGTTTAGCTCACATGTTGTGGCGGATCTCCCACAGCAAAGTGTCACGCAACTGCAAAATTCTGGATCACGATGAGCATCGATACAGCGCTCGACACCATCTCGCTCGGTCTGAAGCGTACGCGAGCCGAAGTGCAGGCGCAACGACAGACGGTCAACCAGCTAACTGCAATCGCCGTCGCCCATTTCGAGAACGACCGCAAAGCGGACGAGCGTAATCGGCAATGCCTGGAGCGCGCTAACGCCGAAATAAGCTTGCTCAGGTTGGCACTGCGGGATGAACGCTACGCACGGGAGCAGCTCGACGAGCGATTACACCAGGAGGAGATAAGGAACGCTATGCTGAACAAGGAGAAGCTGGAAGCTCAGCGCGGGCTCGAGATAGCCGACGAGCAAATTTGTGATCTCCTCAACGATCTCGACGCGGCGATGAAGCAGAACATTGAGCTGAAGAAGCTGCTCGGTCAGCATGAGTACATGAACGTCACGTTCGCGAGTAAAGAGACAACTGACTGTTACACGCCTCGGCCGGCAGTATGAGTTTGCTGCCGGCGTCGTCGTGCGGTCTTTGCGCAAGCTTCTCAACCGGGCGTATCGAAGAGCTCATAAAGCTGCTCAAACGGACGGCTTTTTCGAAACTGTTCACCTGTTGGTTAACAGTATAGACATGTAGCAGCTTAGAGTAGTTTTGCATCAGTCTTCACTGGTTTCTTGATACACCGAGTCACTCAAGCTTGTCCTAGTGCTCAGCGAAGCTTGCCATCCAAGCTATTAGCCACGAGGTAGACCAAGAATACCTTGGCGTCAAGCTTAAGCCTCCATGCATTGAGCTATCATGTGGGATCACTGGTCGTTTGAGGATGGTACATGGCATCTCAATTGATGTGCACACGCAAAGGCCTTGCCTGCACGTGTCTCGTCGGCAAGCAGCTCGTGCGGGAAGCTACTGGCAACCTTCCAAACACATAACACAAATGTCTTTCTTCGAGTAGCTGCGATTAAACCAAAAATCACAACGATTTTTAGCTCTGGAGGGCATATAAGTTAGCTGAGGAGGAAATGCAAACTTTTAGAACATGTTATCTTCCACTCGCTCACCTGAACAGAAATGATCGCCGGTCGCTGCGCCTCGACTAGGTCGCGTCCAGCGCCGGCGACGCGCACTGCCGCGCGTTCCAGCGTCGCGAGAGTTTCCCTGAGCCCACCGTAGCCCCAGTCGAGGACATGATTGTTGGCGAGCACCGCGCAGTCGATATGCGCCGCCGAGAGCACCTCGACGTTCGCCGGGTGCATCCGATAGTTGATCCCCTTATCGGGCCACGGCGTCGACTCGTTCGTGATGGCAGTCTCCAGATTGATGACACGCGCGTCGGGTCGCATCTGCTCGAACACGTCGAGCAGGTCTCCCCAGACGTAGCCGACGGGCCGCTCGGGAGGGAGGGGTCCGTTGGCGCGGACCGCAAGTTCGACGTAGTCGCGCGCGTCCGTCACGTATGACTCGTAAATCTGCGGGTCGCAGCTGTGCCGGAGGATCTGATCGATACCCCGACCGAGCATGACGTCGCCGCAGAGGAAGACGCGGAAGGTGTTCGCCGAGGCCCGAGCGAGGTTCATGGGCGCCGATAAGGCCATGGTTGAGTTGAACTGAGTTCTGTTTGCCCGATAGGCCGCAAGCGGCATAAATGCTGAGAGTAGTAATGGAAGTCTATTTAGCAGTTTGTGGCTTAGCACCAGCGTTCTGAGTAGCAGGTCGCCCTCTGAGTAAGAACGAGAACAGTGCGCAGTTATCCAGCGAAATAGCATTCCATTTTGTGCAGAAATTTTCCTCCCATTCATTTCTATGTATTTTTCACGCATTCTTATTTATCGCCAAAACCATATATCCAGTATTTCGCATGGAACTCACGCTGTTAGCAAGTTTTTCAAAGTTGAACAACCAGTTTTTTTCGAGATTGGCTGAACTGATTTTGGATTCCAGGCTGTCAAAATGCCTCTAATTTTTCTGAGATTTTGAGACCTTGAAACCCAAAATCCGTTCAGCCAATCTCGAGAAAACTGGTTGTTCAACTTTGAAAAACTTGCCAACAGCGGGGAGTATGAAATACCCGATACATTTTTCTCTTTTATCTCATGCATTTTATTTATTTTCGATGCATTTATTTACTTCCCCGTCGACTTATTTGCCCGACAGCACGGCATCTTGTGCACGGCATTTTTCCGCTTGTTTCGACAAAGAAACAGTGCAGGTTTTACGCAGAAAGAACTCAAATTTCAGCGTTTGTGTCAAACATTCAGGCGAGCTTAAAACATCAACAAGTTTGTTCACATGGCGTGGCACGTGCTTGCCATCTTTCACAATTGGATGCTATCCAGTCTGTCAGTGTCAGAAATAAAGCTAAGAAAGGTGCTAAATAAAAAGGTCACTAAAAAGCGGAATTTCCGCCCTTGAAAAAAGTTCACTTAAGTCCGATTTCAGCCTTAAGGGAACTTTTATTTCTAAGACTTTGGCCAAGGGAATTTTCAAACTGCAAAGGCCGATTCTATTACTAGGACTAGTTTCTAGGCCTCTTTTCGGCCTAACTAGGGGCCTTTTTCTCTTCATTTCTAACACCGTGTATCCAATCTTTCATAAATAAGCACTAGTATCCTTGACTTCCGACTCAGGCCATTGTGACTAAGTACGCCTCAGACTCCACGCTAGAAGAATTGCTATCAAGAGTCATACCGTAGTTTCCAACAACAGCAGTATATTCGACAAATGGAGAAAAAGCACTAAATTTGACAGTTTTCAAATTATTGATCTGTTTTTGTATGTAAAAAACAGCAAACTTAAAGGTCTTGTTCTGACCTTGCTTTAACAAAAGCTCTACGTTCGGGAAAATCCACTTTTCTCAGGCTAGGAGAAGTTTAATGTAAAACCAAGGGCAGATGTGAACTCCTGAACGAATGGTGCATAATTACCTATTTTTAGTTTGATAGCGCATTTTTGAGCTGCCAATAAGAATTGCTCTCATGGACGAGGATTTGAAAAAGTCTTAATGTTTGACTTTTCTTCCTCTTCGTCATACGGCGGGACGTCCGTTGTGGAAGTCCCGTCACTCGTAAATTATGAGAACTCCTACCGAAAGTAAGTTTTTCGGTTCGTCGTGCTACTTAAAATCCCTCAACTTGAAAGTGCACCTGTATAGATAATGCCACATTTTGACAGTTTGCTGGGTTGGGCCAAACAAGGATTTAACAAACGCAAGATTCGGGGTCCCATATATGCCCTCTGGTCCAAGTCACCTTGAACTTTTAACACGATATGCATCGCAGGGTATATTTTATTGGTTTGCTTGTTTGCACATCTTATATAAACAAAGCGCTCCGCCTCCGAATGTTTGTATTCAGCAACCAACTACAAGCTTTTCAGAACCGTTTTTCGGGGAGATCCAAAAAGTCGAGGATTCCGAAACCCCCTAGAAAAAACACTGACACTACCGCAAATGTGGATATCTAGGGTATAATACTCAATGGTGACGCACTTCATTCATCTTCTCAAAACGACGTCAGTCGATTGCATATGGCTAGGAATCTCCATAGATGAGAATCTTCATAATCATGTTTGGTGATTATGAAGTCCGAGTCTGATATCGGCAACTCCCTTTTCGGTTGTTTGTTATCGAGGGACAAATTTGTAAAATAACAGACCCTCGATTTTGTACAGTTTCTATGCAGTGTATGCTATCGACAATAGATCTGATCGCAAATTGGCGCAGCCATCTTCAACTGTATTTTGTTATAGACAGCTGCATAGGGTTTTTGGAGACAACCAGTCAGTTTGAGCAGAACGATATGAAAGAGTATTGATTGCATTGGCTGGTTGCTCCCTCAATGAATCTGCAGAAGTCGACCATCGATAGCAAGGTACAGTGTTTTCCTCATTCGATTAGGTCTATGAATTACGATTACGAAAAATTTGCCCGGAAAGCTCTCGATAACAAAAGGATTTCAAAAGGGCAATTTTGAGAATCAGGTATCATGGTGTGAGCGATTCTGCCACCTTTTCTGCAGCATGTTCGTCAAACGGTTGTCATTGCCAATCTTCGCTGAAGTTCAAAGCGAAGCGCCTGCTTCAAGCATTCACTCGAAACCCAAAAATAGCCGGGTTTGAAAAAAATAATAACCAAAAAATTTCGGTTTGCTTTAACGAAAAAACCAAGCTCGGTTTTTTCGGTTTTTATTCGGTTTTTCTCAAAACTGCCTAAAAGCGACTAGAAGTCATGCTTAAAACCTTTTTACAAGGGTCAAAACCCAGAAAAACCGGACAAAACCGACAAAACTCGAAGAACAGTCAAGTTGGCTTTTGGAACTTTGGCAACAATACCTCCGACAGAAAAATGAGAAAATTGACAGAAAAGAATAGTAAAAATTAGCGAAAAAACGTGTTTTTCGACAAGAAAAAGCCAAAAAAATCGAATTAAAATTCCAAAAAACTCATTTGCTTTCGATTTCCTGAAAAAAAAACAAAATTTTTTGGTTTGGTTACCCTTTAAAAATCGGAAATTTCTGTGTTTTTGTTAACCGAAAAAACCGGCTGTTCCCTGCTTGAAACTCAAATTATTGTGCAGTGTTTGCGTGCAACTCCGCGGGTGGAAAACAGCGGACATTTGCTACTCGCTACAATTACTAGACCCACGAATAATTCCGAAATTACATACAAGAGCTGGGTAATTTCCTCTTCTTTCGTGACATAGGAACGAAAGTTTAATAGCTTGCGCAAGTAGGGCAGGTGCGCATCTGGTTGGAACTCAAATGAAGCAGACAATATAACCTTTTAGCTAGCTGCGAAGGTGCCAATTCGATGCCTCGCAGAGTTGTTGCAGCTCACACTGATTTACATTTGAACACTTGAAAAGACTACGGCGAAGTATTCAGATCTGAAAATATCTGTCTTAATACCAGTAGTGAAGCGTCAAGGTTCCTGCTGACTGAGGGCACTATTTTACAAGACACCAAGCGACCTGAAAATGGAAAACGCAACTGGAAACGCCACCGCAGGTATTAAAAAAGAAATATTAAAATGAGTGCTAAAATATTTTTCATACCGTATTTTCTTGATTAATCCCCCTCCCGATTAATCCCGCCGGGGGGATTATTCGGGAGGGGGGAATAATTATGTCAAATTTTTTTTCTCAGAGGTCAGTTAATAATATACAAGCTGTCCCCGTCGCTGAAGCGACGCACAGGAAGAAAGTGTTTAAAAAACAAATTTACACGTGCAAAGAAGCTCTGGACTAAGATAGCAAACTTCTTCTGGGTAGATAGCATACATTTGCGTCGTGCTCTTCTCGCGAAGAAAAATTCGAGGCCTAGCCTCATGTGGTGTG
>JAQGBB010000815.1:0-16364 GCA_034691745.1 Prismatolaimus dolichurus
CTTGAACGATATGCCGCGGTAATAATTCAAGATCTAAGCGACGTTCTAAAAGCGATCAAGGAAAATCCCAAGTACGTCTACATGTCGGACGTCGTTGAGACGGACTTCCTCACGGCTCGATCAAACTGTCGTCTCTTTTCGATCGAGGATGGCGCTGATTCAGTTGCATTGTGGGACTATGCGATGCGAAAGGAGAAGGCGCGTGTGCTGAAGAGGCAAAGTTGACGAAGCTGTACCACTGATCAGAAAGATCATCAGTCGCGAGTTTCACGAATCGGCGGGTCAATGTGCGAATCCAGCAGAGACGACGACGACAGCGATCAGCTTACAGAAGACGCCGGTGACGTGGTTTATCCTAATAGCTGGATGGGTGGTGTCTTTATGCGCGGTGGCTTTTGAAATTTGCGCTAATTTAGCTAAGTGGAGTGAATGTTGAGAAACTCTTCGCCGACACACCTCGTGGGCGCCAGAAATGCAGCTATGAACCGGACGTTGGTTTCTGCTGTAGACTACATACTTTCCGCTGATTTCACTCTGGATACAGCCTCAAAAATGGAGTAAATTGCAGAACTCAGTAAGCGTCGTACTTACCCGAGAATTGGATTTCTCACCAGTTGAATTTCGTTTCCATCCAGATTGAAATAGTTACAACGTCACAAATAAGGCGTCGTACCCCTCTCTTAGATGCGCTTGAGTTTAGTAATCCAGCATCTCGGTCGGCAAGCGAAGCGAATTGACGAAGAAGGTTTGAATAGACTTTTAGGGCAAAAACTGTGTGCTGTTAATTTCCAATCATGAAGCACACAGAGCGCCTCACACAACAGTATCGTAGATTGTGGCGGCGTCCTTTCCTCTAAAAAAAGTTAAATGAAACGGAAAAATGCGTTCTTTCCTCCGCGTAATCGCCAAAAGTATTCAAAACGAAACGCACCGATGAATCGAGCACATCAAAATTTTAAACGTTTCTAAAACGTCGGTTACACACTCAGCATTGCACACATGTAGACCTTTACAGATGACAGGGTTGCAAGCTTTCGAATGTGCGGTAGACAAAAACAGAGTTTGAGCACAACTTCTAAAAAGTGAGATCAGGTCTAAAATAAATGTCACCTGGCAAACACAACAGAAGCATCGCACAACGACTAAAGAGTGAACATTCTTTAAGGCTTTTTTCTATCACTACCTTTGTGGTACGTTCCGGTTTAATACTGAACTGCTCGGCTGAAACCGCTTAAATCCCGGCGCCCGATTCGACGAGATTTCTAGACTCACTAGCGCACGTCAGTAATCATCTTGCGGTGAAGAATGCTCCTGCATCTTCTTCAGCGTGCAGCGCGTAAGCAAAGATAGTCGCGTGTGAGTCCGCGAGTCACAACCCTAACTTAAGTTTTCTGCGACCGAATGTCAAAATTCTTTTTTTTCGAGATTCTTTTTAGTCCGCAGATTTGCTTTTGACAGTCTTTTCGCTGTCCAATGCTCCTAGAGATAGGTGAAGTTGAAAACCGGACGTTAAGACTTTGAGAATTTTTTGCACAACTCGTTCGCTCATGCACACGCGCGCGTCTTGTGTTCTTTTATATCAACACGAAGGCTGCTGTGTTTACGTAGACCACGTCCATTAGCCGTTTCACAGATAACATAACCAATACACAAGCAAGTTGTCATATTTAGTCTATTATAAAAGATGCATTTTTCGGCTTTGCCGATTTACTTGTTGCTTTCGATTTTCGAAACCTACGCAAAATGTCACTGCCGGAACCAACATTTCGGATTTTAAAACTCTTAGCGGATCCGTAGAGACGCCAAAGTCGCGAAAGTTGGCATTACAGTGTATCGAACGTTGCAACTTACATTTTCGCGATTTTTGCGCTTCTAAAAATCAACTAAGAGTTTGAAAATCTGAAATGTTAGCTCCGGTAGTGACATTTTGCTTAGATTTGGAAAATAGCATCATCAGTTTGTTGCTTGATTTTAGACTGCCGACTCGTTCAGCGAAGATTATTTTATTCAAGCGCACACATATATCTTCACTACAAGCACAAGAGAGTGCAAATGATGGCGTATTTCAGATCCTCTCGAAGAGCTTTAAATGAGTTGGCCACTAACTGCTATTTTCAAATATTTATCCCATAGTAAGCTAACGAAATTCTGAGAAATCTGACAGTCTTTCGCAGGCAATCGTAAAGCATTAAGTTGAAGCACTGCAGGACGCGTTTTCCGCAGTCGCGGATCGCACTCATTAGCTAGCTTGCTCTGCTAGCAGCTGCAGAGGCTCTTACATTACGATAATGCTTGAGCGTCAAGTATGCCGCGTTGAGCGCAAAAATCGGAATGTGCAAGAGTGCTATCAAGCTTCCGCCAATCCAGAGACCTACAGAACATGCAGAAAAATATTGATAAAGGCCACTATTATCATGCACTAAGCTGGTTTTGAACGCGGCAAGCTTCTAGCTACGCAGCAGTTTTGCATCTATCAAGAACTTTGTTTGCAGCTCCCCAACCGCGGGTACAGATTTTAGCGCCATCTACCACAACTTATGCGATCTACATTTGTGTACGCACCTATGCTGCCACCAATCGCCGAAAGCAGTGCACCAAAGTCCATAGCCGGGTACTCCTCGAAGCTATAGTAGATGAATCGCGCCTGATACAGCGTCACATTCGTTCCGTACATCTGGTCAGCGATCTGACCCGTCTTTGTGATGAACGGTGAGTATCGATACTGAAAGCTCTCGCTCGTACAGTGCGGACGCTCGCTACACTTTCGCGCACACGCTCCGAAACTGTTGACGGCTGAGGTCGATGTGTAACCCTTATAGTGCGTCATACAGGGTGCAGCATCCTCTGGCCTCCCGTCAACGTCGAGACCAACTAGAGGCCAGCATCTATCTGGCGACGCAAGTCGCTCATCGACGATACACTGCTTTGCGCAGAGGGCCTCTGAGTAGTCGAAGCACAGCTGGTTAGACTTGTTGAACACTTTCGCGACATTGAGCAGCTCGACACCAGCGTACGACGAACCGCCATCAGCCTAATAAAAATATAGTTGGCGTTGCGAGCGAAGTCTATTCGAAATTAGAAGTGAAGCTAAAAAGTGTGTGAACAGTCCTAGAATCCTATAAAACTCTTCGAAAACTGAAAAACTACTTCAAACAATTCAAAATAAAAATATTTAAAAAAGAAAAAAGTCTTTGACTCCACTATTAGTGATAAAGCGCTTGCGGCTCAAACGTTTCCAGTGGTAAGGTTGGAGTAAGTGAGAAACCGACTTGATTTCGCCACCCAAGTTCGCACACTTAAATTTGAACGTTTTTTACTACCTGTCAGTAGGCGCTATCGATGTAGCGCGAATCAATTATAGCGTCACCCCCGCGTAGATCGATCCATAGCGTCGGCGGTCCATAGTTCGCCATGAAGAGGAGCGACTCCGAATCGTTCCACACTGCTGGCGATACCGACGGCCGTGACACATGAAACTGTGAGAAAATCAACCAATCACCGTTGCTCTCGAAAAGTCGAACCGTGTTCTCGCTAAGACGAAGGCATACTTCGTCCTGGTAGTTGAACGGCGTATACGCAAGCCAGACAACGGTTGAAGCGTTCTCGCCAGTGACGTTGACACAGTATGGCGTCACGCTGGACGATTGGTAGTAAAGAGAACACACGACGTTCGCGTCGAGCATCTGGCGATACATGAATTTTCCCACGCTCTGTACAAGCTCAAAAATTTCGAGCATGTTCTCAACATAGAAGATCGTCAGTAGCTCGATAGCTCTGATCGACACATTATCGATTGGAGTGTTAAAGATGCCATTGTCATAGTCGCTGAAGGAGACGAGCATAAGATACGTTGCTTTCACAACGACGTCCCAATCTTGATCGGCGATAGGTAAGCTAGTGAATGCGATTTGGCGCCGATGGTTGTCTGTAGTGGTAAAAGCTAATTTTAACAGGCGTTCCAGGCTTTGATTGAACACGTGTTCGTCGTAATTCTTCTCGATTGCTTGAGCAAGAGACGCGCGGAACACGTCAAAGCATATGGCGACTTTCTCGTATCGCATGATGCTATTCTGGATGATCTTTACATTCACGGCCGTTGGAATTTCCGTGTACTTTGCAACTAGCTCGCAAACATCGTTTGCGCATAGTGCGGCGAAAAGAGCGATAACTGCAAGCCATGCGTAGCCCTCGCGGGCATGGCGCCGCTGCGCGATGTAGCTGCAGCCGTGAAACGGTGACAACTCGAAGAAACGGTAGTAGAGACGCCAGTGAATATTTGCCTGAGCGTGGTTCAGATTTATGTCTCTGGTGACTGTTGGGACGCGCATCGTGTCGCCGTTAGCGCTAGCATGCGAGAATTGGATGATTTCTTGTAAGCCGTGCTCAACGGAAGTCGACATAATACTAGTTTAATATGAGCCATAAACCAAAGTTGCCAAATTGAAGCACAGTATATGTGATCATTCTACTTTCATGCAGCCGCCGCTTTCGCAATTCTTAGAGTAATACAAGAGCCGAAATTTTTTCGCGTTTTGAGCAGCAGATGTATCCACCAGCGCAAGGCATGAGTGTGCGAGTAATAGAAAAGCGACAAGTCACAACGCTCTATCAAATGCCATTTGCGAACGATACGTACGCCAGGCAACGATACGGAATGCAGTTTCGCACAGAAGATTGTTTGTTGCTCAGAGCATCAGCAGACGAAGTATAGCAAGAAAAACGAGCATCCGACTCTGCCCTCGGTGTTGCAGCAAAGCAGAAAAACGATCAATGCATCAAAATGGCAGTGAGCATCCATCAAATTAATTACTGTAATATATACTCTTGAGTGTCTTTGTTTGCTGTAGTTATTTGCTCAAAAGGCATAAAAAGCGGGCGACTGGAGGAAAGAAATACAGCGGCAAAGCGGAAAGGCATCCCGACATGACGAAAATCCAACGCATGCAAAGTCAGCGCGGACACGTTTCTCCAAGCACGTGCGAAACAACACAATAATACCGCTCAGTGTCAATTTTCGGTTTTTCTGCCAAAAATGATAAAGACATTTTCTAAATTTTTGCGCATTGAAAATCAAAAGGAAGTTTTTACCCGCCACAAAGGAGGAAAAGTAGTACCCCCATTAATAGTATCCCTCGGATACTACATTTATTCAGAAAATTTTATACCGCCATTTTTCGGTGCGACCGAAGGCGCTCGCTCATATTGCAGAAAATTCAGTTTAAAAAATCTAGAAAAATTCATGTTTGTCGTTTCTGCAGTTTTCGCTGTAGATACTGCAAGCCAAAATTTTCATTTCACGTTTAGCTTTAAAATGAAAGCGAAAGCATGCAAATTATCACAGAAAATTTTTTAGTCATCACTTATCTCCGTAGGTCAACCAACGGACACGCGAGATACTGCAGATCAACCTTTTTCAGACGTGCAGTTTACGTGTCAGGACTACGTAGCACGCTACTTCATAACCGTGTAAGAAAATGGAAGTCTTAATACTTTCCCTTTATGTGCACACATTGGCTTTGCCTTCGGGCCGGAACACATTCGGAGTTGCAGGCAGTCTTCCAGATGCACGTAGCATACAAACATATTGCTAACGGAATCCGTTCCTTTTGTTCTCGACAATTTACCGACAGAAAAAAGTAACTATTTGTAGTTGAGATCCACTTGAAATTCACTTTCAATTTTCGACGCACATTTCACATCTACACATTAGCCGTTGCATGCACGTTTGCAACGCCGAGATGTTCATCATCCAGCTTCCTCCGCAAACGGTAAAACTGATATTGATAATGGTGTCAGTCTCTTTTCATTCTCGGCAATTTACCGACAAAATAAAAGCAAACATTTTTAGTTGAGATCCACTTGAAATTTACTTTCAATTTTCCAAGCACATTTGACACCCACACATTAGCCGTTGCAAGCACGCTTAAAATGCCGAGAAGTCCATCATCCAGGTTTCTCCGCAAACGGTGAAACTGATATGGATAATGGTGTCCGTCTCTTTTCCTTCTCGGCAGCTTACTGATAAAATCAAAGTAACGCGTACAAACGCGCCAGATAACGTGCAGCAGACTTGAAGTTTTCGCCTGCTTGCAAACAAGACTTAAAAATGAATGCAGTATCCGAGTTAACATATCTAAAAGTGACGAAATTTAAAAGTAGTTCAAACTAGCCTTTTCTCGATCATCTTGCGGCGACGTCTTTCTGTTTCAGACTATTGCGCATTTGAAATTACTAGAAGTATTTTGCAACGAAAAGCAGAAAACACTCAATGCTTGCAGTTTTTGTCTTGTGTTGTGCAGTGGCGCTTATGTGCCACTTTTTTAGGTTTGCACTAAAATTGCATTATGCAGTGGATGTATTGGATTTTGACATATTTTTCTGCAAGCGTTTTGTGTCTCTTGTTTTTATTTTCAATTACAGTAACATTATGTGTAATGCTGCCATATTAGAACTTGAAGCGTGAGGAGCGCGACTTTTCATCCGCCTGTTCGTTAAGCGCAGCTGCTCATTCAGCGCCTAAAGCGTTTACTGCATTCTACGTTCATCGCCACGTTTCGTTCTCATGTGTTGTACTGTTTTAACGTGCATGCGCACAATCTATCTTCGATCTGAATTGTGCCTGTGTTTTTTTCTATAATTGCGTAATTTATTTTTTAAGCCGTATTTTTACCTTCTTGAGTAGATTTGTATTTCTGGGCCTGCTATGTGATACAGCCAACGTGATACGTGTTACGCAAGCAGAGCAAGACAGCCTTTAGTTACTGTACTATCAGGCCATGAGCATGCGTATATGCCGTCACTCACAAAAATCCTATATAATTACTTTTAAAAGTATACCTTTATAATTCAAGCAGTTGGCCACGACAACAAAAACTAGTGGAGCAACCAAGAAGCAGACGTGCCCGATGATCTCGGTGCCACGGCCGCAGACCCTGGCCTCGCTGCCTGCCACTGCCCATTCTTGATTGCGCTGCAGTTGCGAGCCCAATTAACGCCCGCCCCGCCGACGCTTGTTTGCGCGGTTGCGGGCGTGGTTGACGCCATCGAATGCTGCTCTGTTTGGGAGGTAGAATAGGAAAAGGCGAACCGCATGGACGTTCGAGTGGCAGATCGCGTCGAAAGAGTAGCAACGCTACAGATTTTGAGTGTTTCGATACGGACGGGCATGTCGCTAAGTGCTGTGTTAGCTATCACTTTTCTAGAAAAGAGAAGCGCTCCGTCGTGTTAACAGCATTCTACTAAACGAGTGTGAGTGAAAACGATGCTTGCGCTTGCAGAAAAACACCCACTTACTTCAACATGGAGTACAACATGAAGAGAGAGAATGATCGGCGCCTAGGCTGGAGCCGGACTAGTAAGAGGAGACGTCGAGCCAGGTTCTCTACTTTGGCCTTCATTTCTACGTAATTACAGAAAAACGAAACCCGAACCTACTCTGCGCCAACGCACGATAAAACATTTTTCCTAGAAATCGCTAAAATAGCTAATTTTAGAATTTAATAAAAAACAAATTTGAACTGCGGTGCATTTTTATACTATCTCTTTCTCTTGCATGCAAAAACGGGAAAAATCCGCCGCGAAAAACTAACTTTGCAAAAATCGGAATCATAAATGGGGCTTCTCGACGCGTTCCACGTACCACAATTCATCGCTTTATCGAGCATGAGAGTCGACGCTGCTGTGTGGATCTTTCTCATCGCAATATGTGCCGTCCTCTTCGCCGGCGACGTCACCGAGATTTTCCGAGCTTACCTCCGTCACGATGCAGAAACCTCCTTCCGGCTTAGCCGAGACGAAGGCGTCGCCCTCCCCGAGCCGGTCATCTGCTTCGATTTTGATCGCCAGCTGTTCAGTCTTCGAGTAAAAAGCTTCGCCAAACAGAAGAAGCCGTCCGACTTCAAGCGCGTCATTGAGCATTCGAACGGCACCGATAAGTGCTCAATCGAAGATGTCACGAGAGGCGACGACGAGGTCTTGGAGGCGACTTACCTGCTTCTCACTTCCTACATGGATAACGACCTAGAGAATAGTCACTACGCGAAGCTCTACTCGACGAGGCTACTCCACGTTCTTCGAGTAGTCGAAGCGTGTTTCGAGCGCATGAACGTGGATCTCTTCGCGCTAACGCGCTCGGTCGCGTCAACAATATTCAGCCGGTTTCATCTCAGCGTCAAAGACGGGCTCGTAAGCGGCGAACCCATCTGGCTGGGTCCTCGTTTTCTCCCTAGCAGCAAGAGCAGCGCAATCGATTTGCTCTGTTACAAGCTGTTCGGCGATGCGTTCATTCTTCGACATCCACTTGTATTCGACTACATATACAGTGAGGTCTACAAGTTTCGACGCGTTAAAAGCCAAGAGCATACAAAAAGCGGTACGTATTTCCTTACTGCGGAGGGAGTGCCGCTCGATCCGAACGGCCCTGAGCTGAGCACGGCCAAAATCAGATTTGGCGTAGACGGTGTTGCGGGAATAATGGCGCCTAGCGGTGCGCACGAGGCCGTCGAATTTTACCCGATCTATACGCGCACGAGCGTTCGCGTTCGGACGGTTAGCGCTTTCAAACTCTATGCCATGGCCGAGCAGCCGTGTGGGAATCAAACGCGCCTTCGATATGCGAGTGGGAGCAAACTGCGAGCGATTTTCGATGCTAGAAAGTGCTGGTCGCTGAGCTTTTTCGGCAGCGAAGAAACTCCTCCGAATGTGACCGCCTGCACGTCGCTCACGCGGATGCGACGAGAGCTAAACGGTAGAAGTTGGCAAAATCGTTTCGACCAATGTTCTCCGCCGTGTGGCCAGACGATCTACAGCGTCACGCCTACCGTTGAGTCGTCGACGTACGTGCAGATCATAAGCACGCTGACAATCTATCCCGAACCGGTGCCGTCGCCGATTCTAACGGAGCACCTGAAGCTGGACCTCGTCGGGCTCTTCGCAGCAATCGGTGGAAGTTCAGGTGGGTGCTCAACAAACGAAAAGTCGTACAGGTAGACCCTAAAAGCCGAAAAGCATCGTGCCAGAACAGAAACATCCTGGCTGTTTTACTTAATGTTCTGCAATGCTCGGCAGCCAGTTCGATAGGCCATGCGTATCTGAGGTCGGACAGAATACGAGCGGGGAGGGGCGAGCCGGAGGGAGCCGGAAGCGTGCGAAAGCAAGCGGAGGGGGATCTGGTCTATCTGGCCGGTTAGCTGTACTTTTTCTCACGCGCTGCTGGCTCTGGACAGGATTTAAACAAGTCGGTTGTACCTATCTTTGAGGGCCACTGACCATGCATGTGCAAGTGGACCTGACACCACTGTTGAGAAAAGTCATCTAGGACAGTGCAATCGATTCTACACTGTGTCAGCGTGGTGCACACTGCACGTCAAATTTCATCCGTCAAGGCGTTCAAAAGCTATAGCCAAAAAGTTGTTTTTTACACAGCGACACACGTAACAAAACGCCTATCTCCGGGAGGAATAAGCACTTTAAGCATACGTAAAGCCGAAAATTTTGGTTTGAGCCAAGGTACCTGCGCTAGAAATTTCAGCCCGCTAGCTTACTTTCTTCAGAAGTTATCGTGTTTACAGGCGGGCAGACAGACACCAAGCCCCGTCACATGAGGGCAAGTGACGAAGTCAGTGGTCCTAAATACGACCGCCGAATCTTAGAATTGTTTTTTTGCTGCATTCAATATTATGCTAAAATTTTGTTTCCTCTACCAGGTCTGTGGCTAGGTGGAAGCCTTTTCGCTCTCGCGCAGCTGATCGCGTCTCCTGTACAGTACCTAGTGAGAAAGATGCAACGGCGCCTAGAGAAGCGAAATGCAAACGCGTCAGTCGATGAAACGACAGTTTTCGCCCGCCACATCATGGATAAGGTGGCTGCCTTTTGCGAACGTTCGCCCTTCATCGGCTTTTCGTTCGTCAAGCGGAGCCAGGCGAGAATCGTGAATCTCTTCTGGCTTGCACTGAGCGCGACCTTCCTCGTCATGACGGTGCGCGACGTTTCGACACTTGTCGAGCAATTCCGGACGGAGCCCGTTGGGCTAACGACGTCGCTCGTGCAGAACAAAGCCGCTCTTCTCGACAACGTCTCCCTCTGCTTCTCCGTCAACTTCGAGGAGGCACTCGCCGGTGTCGCTCGGCTCGTCGATCTCACGAATTCCCACGAAATGAACGAGACGATCGCAAGATTCGCGCTGAACGGCAATCTGCAGTCGACGCCTTCCATTCCAAACGTCCTTCTGGTACTCCTCTACACCGACCTACTCGCTGTCGCAAATTCGCTTATGGGCTGTCAAACGCGAACGGGCGTGACCACTGTTTTCTACGAACGAAATCATTCTGGCAAGAAATTTAATCTCTCCGACGCTTTACAAGCAACCGAGTTTCAGCTGAAACGCATACGCGTTCTCCTTCAGAAGCACGAAGTCGGCTATGATACTCTAAGTGAGTTTATCGCCATTTTCCTCTGTCGCGTCCGAAATATCGCCGTCTTGGTGCGCCGATTCGACGAGCACTTAGGCGAGTACACGGAGCTGCCGCTCGGCGACGTTTACAGCGCTCAACGCGCTCGTTTCTTCGCCGATTGTATCACTTCAAACAGTTTGGCGCTCGAGTATCGTACCTGTTTTCGGCTTGTCGACGATGTGGGCTTTCGCTCAGACGCGAGGGACAAGCTGATCGTTCGATACAATTACGAGCAGCGACACAACGGCTCCTACAACTTCTTTGCATTGTGGTCAAGCGCCTCGCTCGATCTGCGCGGTGGCGTCGGCGCCACCGACGTTGGGTACGCGAACGGATTTTCGCGGAGCGGCTCGCTCGCTGTTTCGATTGGAGGCGAGTTCAACGTCCGCGATCGCTGCGCTTCGAGTGATCATCGCGAGTGCACCGAGCGCTGCCACTATCGATCGATTCGCCCCATCTGTTTGTGCACACCTGTCGAATACGCTCGTTATGCACCATCTGGAAAATCGATTTGCAGCCAGGCGTTGCCTTTCAACGAAACGCTTGTCCAGCCAGCCAACGAAAGTGAAATCGAACGCCCCGGTGCGTGGCATCGCTGTGCGAGCGAATGCAAGCGCGCGTGCGACGGTAAGCTCTTCGACCTTCAACGACGAACGCCGTTCGAGTACAGCTTCGAGTGCCACGTGCCGTTAGGCTGTAACGCGAAGCAAAAGGCGATCGTTGTCGCGATTCGCAAGCGCGCCTTCCTCCGTGTCGATGAGCGACCGGCAAGCAGTGTTGAAGACATTCTCTTCAGCATTGGCGGTGCAATAGGTATGGCCAAAAAGGAGAGACACGAAATAGCGCTTAAACAGCGCGAAAAAGAACTCATTTTTTCTGCTGTTAAAAAGATAAAACAAGGATTAAAAGTTTTGAAATAATAACTTGTGGTGCTATGCGAAGTGTCAAATTAATGTTTCTATTAATTTAGACAGACAAATGCAAACAGAATACTTATTGTATAATTGTAATAGCGCCAAAAATTATTTTTTAAACCAATTTCTTTTGTCGGTGGTGCATGCTTTCGTCTGTTTTTCTGTGCGTGCGTGGGTCCAAGTAACTTGTCCTGGCATATTTTTCAATCCACACAAACTACTTGCGCCAAATTTTCAGCGTGGCTTCCTGACAGTCTAGAATAGATATAGGGTTTCATGAGGACATATTTTATCATTTTTAGCTTTGTGGCTTGGCGCAAGCGTCGTTGCACTTTTTCACGTTCCCATGCATATCGTTTTTGCTCTCTTCCGTAAGGACGACAGCGACGAATTCGGAGAGCCGCCTAGGAGCCGACAAGAAGAGTTTGGGTAAAGAATTCCAGGCGGAGAAAATGCCAGTGTGACGTTATGCAACTGTGGCGTTATACGTCATAAACTCATTACCACTTCTGACCTGCAGAAACGACAAAAAATCGAGGACACCATAAGATATGATAAAAGTTGGATACAAAGCGCCCAGTTTTTGGATTTCAGGAAAAACCGCAAAACAAGGCATCAGAGCACCTTTGCCTGATTTCTCTGTATCTCATTTATTTGGCTACCCATAAATTTATTTTGCAGCGTCGAAAACCGTCAGGCGCGCAGTACTTGGAGCGCGAACTCTGGACAGGCTGTCGACAAAATTGTTCAACAAGCATGCGGGCCATGCACGACCACAGTTTCGCACACGATTGTCGACGACGTCGAACAAGCTCGCAAGGTTGTAGAAGTGGACGTGCACGTCGAGGCCGGACGCAGCAGGACGATGAGTGCGTGTGAGCATGGCGGTGTTGCTGATTCGTCGAAGATAAAAGAGAAGAAAGCGACTAGAGTCGCGGAAAGTGTGCCGAATGCACAAGGAAAAAATGCAGTATCGGACTCTTTTTCGCTGACGATTGAAGAACTCGAAGAGAGCTAAGTGACACGAAATGTTTCAGCTGCTGGAGCGTCTGATGCTGCTAGTGAGAGTGTGTAGGATACGGTAGCCTCATCAACTGGTGGTGTTGTTTCGATTTGCAGGTTCACTAACTCGTTGAAATATATTCGCAAATCATTGGCTTTTAGTTCTCCCCTTTCCTACTAATTTTGAACATAGCCATTATTTTCAGTTTTAGAACATGTACCATAACGAGTGTTTTTATTCTGGAAAGTTAAAGCAAATTTGGAAATATATGTCTTACTATTTGAAATAACAACTTTGTCCCATAAAAAGTTGAAAATACCGGCTTTATTTGACAATTTGGCGCCTCTCTCGCGTCTCTGCATACGAAATCTTAAAAGTTAGTGACCAGGGCCAGAAAATTGTGCAGATTTTAAAAAGCCGAAATTTTTTATTTTCTGTCTATGCGTGGTGCTGAGAAACCGATATATCCATCTTTGATGTGCTAAAACATAGCGAAATTCAAACCGTTGCCATTTGTGAAATTTGCTCAAATTTCTGCCCCAGAGGTAATCATTTCAAGCATTTACTCAAAAAGTTGGCCGTGAAGCAGTAATTTCAACAAAATTTTCTTAATTTTACCCCTGCTTTTTCTCTCGATTTATTGTTTCTCTGCCAACTTTTACAGTAAGTTCTTGAAATTATTACCTCTGGGGCAGAATTTTGAGCAGATTTCATAAACGGCAACGGTTTTAACTTCACTATGTTTATTGCTAACGATTATTGCTGCTAGCAGGCAAATACCGACTAAAGATAGAACATCGGCAATGACCGTAGTAGGTTTTTTGGATTCTTTATTCTGACATTCCGGGCCGCCCCATCCTCGCCGACAAATCTTCGCAACCGTTTTCAAATTGCAGAAGAAGCATTTTTCACCGTCGTCATCACAGTAAACTTGGCAAACTTGTTCAAAATAGTGCTCATCGGTGCAGTTCCACCAAAGAGCGATTGTCAAAGTCAAATTATCGTTGCTGAACGGATCACGAACTTGATATGCAAGTGATATTGTGTCATCACGGTTGGGGGTCACTCACAATCAACGTGGACTCAAAAATGCTTTTTTAGACCCCCACTCTCCTTGTGGACTTTTTTAATCATAGAGATAGGCTTTCTTTAGCACATGTCGTGGATTTTTGGGCCATTCCCCCAGCACTCCCCGTGAGTTCACGTGGATTGTAAATGACCCCTTGCCGATGAGCCGGGCTGCAGCGTAGTCGAAAAAGGTTCGAAAGTCGCAAAACCTTCGATGGTCGTAGAAGATTTCGATTTGTTTTGTGGAGTCGTACGCTGAAATGCTTCTCGACGCAACGATACTCCTAGACGCCAAAGTCAAGCGAGCAGTTTCGCGGAAAACGAAGAAGATTTTGTGCGGTCCAGTTCCGTTCGAAGGCTCACACCTCCGAGCGCTCGTAAGGTGTCGCGGTGTCATTCCATATGACGGAGAAGTCAAACTCGGTTCCGATGGTGGGATAATGAAAACAAGAGTCCCGCAACGTAGTGATTAGTTCAAGAACGCGCAGCGTATATGTTAGATTTGCACCAAAGAGTGGCGAAATTTTAAGAAATATGAGAAACAACAAAACCACATTTTCTGGTTTACCGTACTTTTTGCTTTTAGCTCCCCTTCTTGAAGTAACGTCCAGCGACTATAAATGGCACGGGGGCTAAATTTGGAAAAAATTTTATTTGTCCGTTGCAGCAACGCAACTTTTCTTCTCAGTGATCCTGACTTTGGTGGTCACAGTCGCACAACATTAAGCTTGGTTAAAAAATTGTGAACCAGAACGCCTCTAATTTTACGGTTCGCCTCCAATTCGTTTGGATCCGCCTCGCATTCTCAGTCAGCTGCCCGTCTCAGAAAACCTGGTTTCGGTCGTTGACCATCATCTACTCTTGCAGCAGGCCTGCTACCTACTGGGGTCTTCGCGTCACCATGGTACTAACAGCTGTAGAAGCCATCCGAAGGCACTTTTGCAAACTGTTGCGTCGTTGATTGCTTTAAGATGAAGGAGCTACCTTCTATGATAGATAATCGTAGTGCAGCGGCGCTTTGCAGACTTAGTTTGTTGATAGCAAGCCTGTCGCACAGCAAAACAACTGATAGTGAAGCAAGTAAACGCAGTGAGCACAAATTTTTACTCAAAGGCGTTCGCGCACATGTATTGTGTCATAAAAGGGCTAAAAATGTGACGCCAGGTCATGTGAATCGCTGAGAGAAAAATAATGCAAATTCAATTTCCGCCGTCACTAGCTGCTGCTCTCATTGTTTCGTTGGCTATTTCTTTCTCTGTTTGCTCGCTCAAATCTCCCCAAGCGACACTGTACGCCGTCGGTGGTTACGAGACGGGTGTCTCTCTAAACACCGTTGACGCCTACGATTTCGAAGCGGGCACCTGGCGCCGCATTGCCGATCTCCCGGTAGCAGCGGCAGAACTGGGCGTCGTCGCATTAAACGGAAAGATCTATGTGGTCGGTGGTCGGAACAGAACCGGATTTTCACGATCAATGTTCTCATACGATCCTAGCACCAACAAGTGGTTAACGGCACCATCGATGACAAAACAGCGCGACGGTCTTGGCGTCGCAACGCTTGCGGGCAGAATGTATGCCGTCGGTGGCTACGATGCCCTTTCTTGGCTGCGCTCTGGTGAATCGTTTGATTCGAGCACGAGCCAGTGGTCACCAATCGCCAACATGACCACTCCGCGCTACTATACTGCTGCAGCTGCACTTGGTGATCGCCTGTACGCTGTTGGTGGCGTTAATCTCAACTCGGTAGAAGCCTATGACCCGAAGACCAACATGTGGTCATTTGTAATGCCGATGAACGTTAACCGCTATCAGCATTGCATGGCAACCGTCGATGGCAAAATTTATGCTATTGGTGGGAAGAACAATGGTGGCGTTGCACTCGCGTCGGTCGAAGTTTATGACCCGAAGTTGGGCGCGTGGAACTTCGTCGCGAACATGTCGACTGCAAGAGCGGAATGTGGTGCTGGCGCTCACAACGGGCTCATCTACGCAGTAGGTGGAAAGAACGCAACCGGTTTATACCTGGATACGGTAGAAGTGTACAACCCTATGGAGAATTTGTGGGAGGTCCTTGCTTCGCGGATGGCCACGGCAAGAGGATCTCTGGGAGTTGCGATCATTGACTCAGATCCCATCACATAACACAGTTTATTTACGAAAGAGGTATGAGATCGCTTAGCTATGAAGCTATATGAAACAGGTTTGTCTTCAGCCAAACGCACTAGTCTTTACTACCGGCGGTCGATTATGAGAAAGTTTCGTCTTCGCGCAAAGGAAAAGAAGCTGAGACAGAATGCGCTCCCTTGAGCCCAATGTAACGTTATGTGTAAAAGATTACCATAAAAGACGTCCGAGCTGAAGGGAGAGGGGTCTAAAAGTTCGAATTTTTTGCGGATATTTCGCATATTTAACACGTAACTGTCCAGACAAACTTGACGGAAAGGATCCACAAATTTAATTTTTTCTCGGAAGTCTTTTATTGCATTCTGCCAAGCGAGCGTAGCGAACAGAACAAAAGGATGGCTAACTGGTCAAAGTTGGATCCCCGCTTCCCCACTCCCTTCAATTCCCCCACTTCGCCACTTGAAAAATCAAAAATGAGTGGACGTCCAGAATGGCATAGTACACTGTGTCTCAGAATGTTCCGAGCTGTTTCATGGTGTTCCAGAACACGACGTAAATTTTTCTGGATTTTTTTTAATTCGGGCAGGATGCCTTCCGGCTATGCCGAGCCCCTTGTGAAAGGCCCCTTATAGGTAAGTGACGCAGACGAGGGGCTACGAAAATCTGAATCCTTAGTCGACATCATAAACGCGCTGTTTCGTACGCTGAGAGCACTGCGCATTAATTAAGAACGTTGTTTTCTGCTTGACTAAAAAACTGCAGTTCGAATTTTTTAAATTATAGCTGAAGTTAGCCATGTTCGAG
>JAQGBB010000816.1:0-16361 GCA_034691745.1 Prismatolaimus dolichurus
GTTTTTTCGGTCCAGGAGTACGTATGAATGAGCGGCTGGCTGTTCGTCAACGATATCCGAGGACTTGCAGGTTTGGCACTTTTACCTTTGCGGCGTTTCTTGCTCTGCATTTGGCAGCAGAACCTTGGGAATGCTTTTAAAAGCGTGTTTTGCGTTTTTACATCACCGAAGTTGGCAGAGATTCACGTGCTTGCCTAAAAGCTACATTAAAGTCACAGATTGAAAAAAAGCTATTTTGCGGCTATTTTAAGGCCCACTGACGTAGTCAATGTGCCCTGTGCCTTGGACGTGTGTCTATCCGTCCGTATTCCAAAACGGTAACTTTCAAAAGAAGTCTAGCAAGCTAGAATTTTTTTAAATTTGCGCAGTTAAAATCCATAATTGAAGTGCGAAGATGGGACCTGGGGACGCAATACTGCCTTAGCATGCCGCTCTGTAAGGCCCATTCCCATATAAAAACAAAGTGTTTTGCACAAAACTGTTGAACGCCTTAAGGGATTTAGTTGAAACTTAATGTATGCATTCAACACGCTGTGTTATTCAAAATTTATCATCATTGGGGGCAGGATCTAACGCCAACCCAAGAGTCCGGTTAGCTGAAAAAGGTCGTCGTCGATACTCGCGATTGCTCCACCGCTGTTGATGATGAAATTGGCTAGCTTCTGCGTTATTTTATCGATTTCTCAAGGTACGCGTCGGTGAGATTTTCGACGTTTAGATCATACTTCTAGATGTTGTCTCCGATGGCCGTCACCGGCGCTGGGTTGAGAGCGACACTGTCGGAGTTGAACTTTGTCGCCACCGTTGATTTTTAAAACCTTTCTAAAATTTTTAATTACGCGGGCCGCTTTTATTGTATCCGCCTCTCAGCCGACGTGCGAGTTTCATGTCTTTTTGATGAACAAAAAAAGCAACTTTTTGCTAACGGTACGCTCCACCGACCAGCACAAAAAAATCAACTTGCAGGTTTAAAGCAAAAAATTTGCCTGACGCGAGTAATAGTCTAAAAGGCAAGTGCTGGTTGTTTGTTACCTCAAAAGTAATTGTTGGAAAATTTTTACGAAGACAAAATTTTTGGGCTATCGAGCAAACTATATAAACGCAAGACACCCCCAACGCGACGTTTACTTTGAAAGGCTTTATCAGACGCTACAAAAAAAACGACTACGTTAGCATACAGACTTGCAAACGTTAGAAAGCACGAAATTTTCCTCCAAAACGCAATAAAACATAAATTTTGCAAATGTATAAAATTTGAGAATTTTTTAAGGAAACATAAAACACAATGCGACGGCTTTACTCAACGTTGAAAGAAAGAGAAGACAAAATTGCTGAAGGTTGCATTCAGTTTGGAACTAAGTTTAGAACTTCATGCCAGCCCTCGCAAATAGCCGCCCCAGCGTTTCTATTGATGCAACTACTCGTCAGTTAAACGATAACGGCTTTTTTCTTCAGAACCTTGAGCTCGTTGTCGTTTGATGACAAAAAATTGAAGTTTTCGAAATCTAAACTGCAGCCGTTCTCGACAACGTGCTGAGCGAACGCTGAAGCTTCGACGTTCGAGCTGGCGATGCACTTTCGATGTTCTTCGAACCTCGTGCGCACCAGTCGAACCGTTTTTCCCGTATAACGCCGAGTAGCAGGGCACGAGAAGTGAACGCAATAGACGACTTTCGTTCGATCCAGCGGGTAAACCTTCGGTTTCTGCTGAGCCAGTAAAGCTTCTAGCTTGCGCCGGGACCGGAATGTGTTTTCGATGTTGAACGAGTGTGGCATTCGCCCGAGTTGCTCACTGAGACCGGGAATATAGTCTATGCAAACCGACGCTAGCTGCGCCGGGCGACCCTTAAGAGTCTAATACTCTCAGTTTTTCTTGTCCCCTTGTGTCTCTGTCCACATGTAAAAAGTCCTTAAAAATCTGTAAAAAGGCTGTAAAAATCGCACGGAAATACACTGTAAAAGTGGACAGAAAAAGTGTGGACACGAAGACAAGTGAACAGAAATCTGATTTTTGTCCGAGCCAAAGTGCAGAGACACTGAGACAAGGAGAAAAGAGACATGGAAACATGAAGACAGGGAGACATGAAAACGGAGACAAGCTGAGTGTATATAGAGCTTTACGGTCACTGTGTGGACGCCTGTGCATCTGCTGCAGCACGAATCCCCTCGGATAAGCGTTCTTTGCACGAGCGAACTGTATACGCTACCGCTGCTGACATTTCGTCTCTTCAGACGAGCACACCCTTTCCGCGCGAAGAGACAGCGTGTTGACGATGCGGGGGTTCAAAATTTTTCACTGTCAGATATTCGACAAGTTGTTCGGAGCTCACTATTTGATAGAATTATAAACAAGTTTCTGCCAGTTGTGACAATATTGTGCCCAATATGTTAAAAGTTGTGTTGTCACATCTGGTTACAACTTCTCTGTGCTTCTTAGCACTAAAGCGCGCAATGCGTTGTGGTAGCTCGAAATGTTGTTCATCAAATATTCTAGCTGAAACCACGACACAAAAAATTACGCTTAAAAATTTTTTTCACAGCTTTGTAAAAAAGCATTTGTTAAACTAAAGCCAAAGATCTAGTTTGCTTAAACTATAAAACCGTCTTAGAAACTCTGGTTAAAACTCATTTTGTTCGCTGAGTCAACGCCAACAATTGTGCACTTCCAAAGAAAGCGCTCATTGTAAAGCCATTTGGTGAAGCTTTACATTTTGGTTCGTGTTTTCCTTGTTAACAAACCGCTTATTAACAAACGCCTTCGTTACGGTTGAAAACAAACAAAAAATTGCGGTTTTTGCTTGTTAATTTTAACTTTTTCCTTGCGAAACCACGTTGAACTACGTCAGATTTTGACAATCACAGAAATGTGCAAACAAATTTTATTGAATTTCATGCTAGCCAAGTGTATCGTCCAGCTACTTTGAGATCCAACTCGACGCTATCTGCCAATTGTGTGCCCTCCGAAACAATGTGTGCCAGATGTGACGTCGACAAAGAATTAAGGATTTAATATACGAATAACTGCGAAAAAATTATAGATGCAGTGACCGTAAACGTCAGCGTATATGCTTGTTCGACCACGTGTATGAAACAGAGTTTTGCCAATTGTACCCCTACGCTAGCAGTAGCAGAAATCGACTTTAAAGTCAAAAAAGCTTCAGCAGAGAGCCCAAGTAAGCACTTTTAAACAGATGTGATTTTTAGCCATTTGAACTTGTGACAAAAATCGTATAATTTTGAGCGTCCAGGCTATCTTGCGAAATTTTTAAAACACTTTGGAACAGGTTAGGAAAATGTGGAACACCATGGAACTCCACGTGTTGCAATCCTATCTATTGCGGTTACACTATAATCTTCTACCCGTCCGCTAATTTTGATCGGTAAAAAAAGAGAAGATTTGAAGGAGTTTTATTAGCTCATGCGTTTAGTTGAAGTGCTAAAAGTGCAACTTCCGTTTTACAGCGTTCCTCTGCTCCGCGACGCTTGGTTCGGAATCTGGGTCAGTTGGCGGGCCTTGCGCCCTTTTCATGGTTCGTTGCGCCAGTTTGCACGCGCGGTGCGATCAGGAAACTGGTTGGCGAGCTTCGCGCCAACTTCGTTCTTTCGTCGTTCGTGGCGCCAGTTGGCGGGCTTCGAGCCATCGTCGTCACCGTTACTAGCTATGTGCTAGAGGTGTGTGGTGTGGCTGTGTGCCTTAGTGGGCGCGTCTGTATGCCGCGCACCTGTGTGACAGCTCGGTACTGACTGTGTGGAGAGAGTCGAAGACCGAAAGAGTCGTCTAGTGCGGCCGCAGGCAAACGTGAAGAGTCGTCGCCAGCTAATTTCTGAAGATAGAGGTTGGGCGGGCGATCTTGTAGACACTTATTACGTCTGCTTGATTGTTTATAGGAAATGCAATGAAATCGCAGTGACGTTTTGGGAGATTCGTCGAGATTCTTCATCGGCGATTCTCGGTGTTATTAGTGAAGCCACGCAGTGACAAAATAAAGGTTCCCTTTGAAGATGCCGCGACTCGTTGAGTTCGATTCGCTTTGTCCCGTTGCATCGCGAAGCAAAGATGACTGCGAAAGATCAGCCTGGCGCTCGCGTATGATTCCAACGTAAGAAGATGATTTCCCGATCTCCGAAGACGCTCTATTATATGTGCGCGTTCTTTTTGTTCGTTTGCGTTCAGGTAAAATTTAAGCTTTTTTGCGCGAAATAGAATTTTATTGTTGTTATAAAGGTTAGCTTTTGGACTATGTTTGTGGTGCATTGGTGTGTTCATAGATGCACGGGTTGAGCGCAGCCCATCAAAGTGGTCATTAAACGCAATGCGGAGGCGCAGCCGCAAATGAAGTCATAAAAGTCATAAGTGACGTCATATCAGCAAGTACATGTTAATTAACTGGAAGCCAGCGTTTCTTCGACCGTGGCCATGGTAATCGTTTTGTGCAAGGGCGTATCCCAAAGGAGTTGGCCAGTGGCTTTGAGAGAACTCATGAGTGAATTCCCTTGGTGTTTGATTGTTTGATTCGCCGGCACCACAAAATGCAAGGACAAAACGCATCCTAGGTCGCGTAGCCATTCGACCCACCCGAACTGAGTGTTACCTTCGCGCACAATCTTCGCTTTACCGCTGACTATGCCGAGGCCATGCGTAGTCAAACGTTGCGAGAAATCTTGGCATTTCGGTCTGTTGAGCTGTGCTTCCCAAGACACAGCGCAGGTGGTGGTGCTCTAAATCGGCCGCAGGCCATTTTCAGGTATACCACCTGTACATAGACATGCGGGGCTCGCAGTAAATTTGGTAGCTCTATCACCTCTCGTCTGTTTTCGCTAGTACAAAGCAGCGCTCATCTCCGAAAGCCAGAATCTGAAAGGAATTGCAATTTGCGTTGCTCCGTCAAAGTCGTCTATCTTCGCAATTCACGAACCGTCAACCTTGCCGATGAGTAGAATGTTCCCGGGCTTCACGTCGCGGTGTAAGACCTATCATTTGCGTGCGCTAATATGCCACAACGTAATATAACTTGGTACGCCAAAAGGGGATACGAAGTTTTCATCGGGAACGGGATACGACTATGCGCTCGGTACGCGTGGGTCCGAAGAATTAACTTGAAAGGTAATGTTTCTAATAGTGGAGAAAAACTAAAGTACTTTTCTTGGCCGGCAATTGGCCGGTGGCCGGCAAAATTTTTCCCAGCCGTTCGGAACTGGTCGACATCAACGCCGGAACCGGAAGGCAACTTTAATTCTTTTGTTAACAAAACATAGAATCAACACCAAATCGACGACGCAGCAAATTTATTACAGAAATTTTGATCTGCGGCAATACGCGACGTAGTTCAGCTGAGGTGGACAAACAAGCTGCAAAGAGCTCCGTTTTTCTAGTAACAAAATCTATTTGGTTTGACTGCCGTCGTGTTTTTGCGGCTAAAAATTTTTACTGAAAAATTACGGTTTTGCAAAATTTTCCTCTGGAACGGCAGGTCGGAAACCGGCTTAAAACGGCATGAAGTCCTGTCGACCGGCCGGAATCGGTCGGCGCTGGTAGGCCGGTTTTTTATTTCTCCATCCAGCAGGCTGTTTCCATCAAAAATGCTGCGCAAGTACAACGGAGCCCTTTAACTTCCGCTTATAATTTTACAAGCAGCTCGCGAAGCTTATAAAATACACTTTCACAAAAAGGTTTTTACTTAGTTTTCTATCAGAAGTTTTCTAGTGCTTTATATACTGTTTTATTCTTTGTCAAACTGTTTCTCAGAATTGAGCTGTTCTGCGATTTTTTACCTATGTTGCCGAGAAGCGATTTTCTCCACTTTTCTCAAAAAAATCGACAACAGAACAGGATGGGTCGTTTTGCGTCAAACAAGTTGGATGTTCCGATCAGGCCAACTCACGCTTAAAAGTAGTTCAGATGATCAAAAAATCAGTTTTTGTTCACGAATCTGGCATTAAAAGCTTCGAGGTATGCACAGAAACAAGTGCAAAAGTATGTGGAGACTAGTGAGGTTCAAACCCGCACCCCTTGATTAAGAGCCTAAGAGGCTACCATATAAATTCTAAAACATCAAAAGAATCGACTCACAGCACGCATAACGTCAAGACAGTGGCAAGTTAGGGAAAAGGCAGCTTATATAACGTAAGTCAGTGGACCTGAAAACTACTTATGGCAAAAATCATGGATGGCAAAACAATTTAGAAGCATACTACATGGCCATTGTATACACCAAGTTTGAGGCATGTTCGTCAAGGCATTCTCGAGTTATGTGCAAAAATGCAATTTTTACGTGAGGGTGGATCTACTGAAGGAGCATTTCCGCGTCAAAAACATGGTTCAAATGATCGCTTCATTGTCTTGAGACGTAATTTTGGGTCTTGCAAAAATGCCGCCATAACGAGAGAGAAATTTGCATTTCACTTTTTCATCTCAGCTTTCCTTCCTAGCTCTCGTGGGTGTGCTGCAAACATGCACCCAGCTTTCTTGCCAGTCTCCATCAAATATGTGCCGTGCGTTGATTATGCGTGCGTTGGGCATGCGCCTGTAGCTCTGAAACATTTATGAGTCTGTCAAAACAACATTTACCTATCTCCAGGCAGGTTGAAAAATGTCAATAATAATGCTTGAAACTGCAGCTCCGCAGCCATTCTGCTTTTGCTTCACGCAGCTTCTATGTATCGGCTACCCTTCGACACGAAGGTAGCTGCTAGCATATTGACACAGCCACCTATTATGAGGACTTCTTCTCGCGCTCTGAAGCGTCACAAAGATGCGACTGTTTTCACAGCCGCCATACAACACGATCTTTAGCACGAAACACTAAAGATCTTCATAAAAAGCGTTTCGTTTGCGCGCGCAAAATGGACGTTTCTACTCCGTTCGTCGAAGTCGTGACATCCGTGAGGGAAGATGCGAAATGGTTCTGCTGCTGCGGGCGACTTCGGATGCACATTTGCAGTGGTGCCCGACGATTCGCAGCCACGGAGATTGTACGTGTGGTTCAGAGTACAGCGATGTTCGTCGTCATGAGCTTGCTCACCGAGCACGTCTGCTGGGCACTGTGCCACGTTATCTTCGCGCCCGTCGTCGTCGGTGCAGTGGTCATGCTCCGAAGGCGTGCCATCACCGATGAGAGGCAGGCAGCGGCTGGTTTTTCCAGCTAAAAAAAAAAAAAAATTTTATGTTTTTATGGGTCACCGAAATGAACCAAAAATTTTCCGGTTTTTTGCGGAAACAAAAAAAAGTTATTTTGGAGAATTTTAGTTTTGTTTTTGTTTCAAAGCCATTTCACACGCTACATTAGCCACTTTTTCGATTTTTTTGCTTTTCTTTCTCGGCGTTTTATTTTTAGAAATATTTCAGACCGTTTTTTGTTACTTTTGCTGTTTTTGTTCGCTTTTGTTTTTTTTGTTCAGTTTTTAGTCTTTCCCCTTTAGAAAACACAAAAACCTGACTTTTATGTACTTTTTGTTGACTTTTGGAAAAGCAAAACAAAAAAGAAAAAAGAAACGAACTCGTTTTTTTCTCGGAAACCGAACCCCACTGAAATTTTTCGTTTTTTTCTTCAAAACCGGCCGTTGCCTGATTAAAGGCTCGTACCAGAGTACATTCTCGTTTTCATCATCATCGTCTTGGCGAATATCGTTTTGCTGGCGATCGGTGATGCTGGCTACATCTACGACGTCGCCGTCACTCAACGGGGAAAGCTAAAGCATTCGATTCAGGCAGTCATCATTACGGTGCAAGCGGCGTCTATCGTGGTCTCGATTGCTGTGGTGGCGATAGCCAAACGAGCTTACGACTATGCATCCCTGCACCCAAAGCCACCGGGGCTTGTCTAGTTTACATCGTTACCGTAGTCGAAGTTTGATTCGTTATCTGGTGTGCCGTTTGTGTGCTCTCTGCAAAGGCTCTGCGCTTCACCTATGCTGAAAACAATCAAAGTTGAGAATTTTTAAGAAAGCGCGTCGTCTTGATCGTGCTCCTTGGCTTGCTATAATGAAAAAAAAAAACGATTCCGGACTATGGGTATTCGGCGATTGGCAAACGTTAAATTTTGCATTTTGTCAAGTTGAATAGCAAATTGTTGAATAATCCTGCTTTTTCTAGCGCTCTTGCTATAAACCTGTGATGCCAGTAACTCTAATTTTTTGTTCGAAAACGGGTTTTTCATTTTTTGAAACGGTAGAACATATCTCGTCCGCACTCCTTTGCGCCATGAGGCTTAAGTGCACTTTTGCTTACACACTTGAAAAAGTAACCGACAGTTTGCGCGACGTGATGTCAAGTGCCTGCTGCAGCGATTTTTGCTAGTAAATTTTTTAAATTTGTTAACTTATTATTTTTTTAACTATGCCGCCGCAACCATTTGTAAAGGTATTGTTTTGTTTTTATTACACTACAATAACTTTTTTAATTTTTTGTTATTGTTAAATTGTTGTTATTGTTATCAAGAAATTTGCTGGCTTTAGACACCTCGTTTCGTAGAAAACAAAGCATCCGTTTTACCTATTTTTAATTTCAAATGTAAATATTAATCAGAGCAATGTTTTCTTTTCCTACATATTATTTGAAACCCAATGTCGGAGTTTTCGAAATCAAGAATACAAGTTTTTACAGAACCACAATGACGTATTTTACTTGCGCGCTGCACGCTCTAGAAGATAAAAAAATTTTCTTTTCTTTTTGACCCACTCGAAATTTTTCTTTTCATTTTTTTCCGAAAAACCTGGAAAGAAAACAAGTTTTTCTTCAAAACACCAGTAACGAGATTACATCAGAGAGGAGAAAAATTACCGAACGTTTGTGCACCACACTAGCACGGAGACAGCAGCTTGTTGTTGCACTCGTTATCAGCATAAATATTTCAAACTTGAGCTTTTATGTTGCAGAGTGTAGAAGATTTAGCAGTTGAAAATTTGTCAACAATGGGTGCAACGAACACAAAATTCATTCAATCTCTACGCGACGTTCGGCCATCGGTCGAGGCTGCGCACGAACGGGCCATATGCTTCAAGTATGAAATCGATCGATCCTCGGTGAAGACCGAAGATAAGGTCGCCACGTGCGATGCCCTTCGCCAATGCAACCGAGACCTGACGGCGATGCTCAACGACCAATCAATCGATATCTGGTCTCAGGAACGCGAAGCAGTTCGCACGATTCGTGACGAAGTGGCGATCCTCGCCGATGCGATCGAAGATTTCGAAATTGATCGAATGACGCAGGACAATCAGCGAATCCTCATCACGCGAGTCTCAAATCAGCTTGACAATATTCGCGAATTTATTCGCTGGATGGACGCGAAATGCGAGCGCAAAATTTGGCTCAAGGAGATCATCAAGTATACGCAAACACTACTGAAAATTGCGACCTTCATCAGCGCGACGTCGGCCGTGATTTTTCCGGCTGCCGCTGGGCCGATTGTGACCCTCAGTCTGACCATCGCGAATGGAACGATCGATATTATAAACGAGGTTTTCATTAAAGGAGATCAGCCCATTTTTGCGAGAATGAGGCCTCAAGCGCTTGAGGGTCAACGAAGAGATAGCAACCGTTTTGGACAGCCGGCGTTGGCGAGATTGAACAGACAGCTTTGACTCAATGGTGCCGTTAAGATATCGCAGGTTGTTTTACGCTGGAAGCACCTATAGGACACGCTAGCATCTGCATTAAAAAACTTAGCAGATCCTGAAAGCATTTGCCTATTTAATCAACGTGAATAGTTTTATCAGTGGCAAAAAATTGCTGGTGCCGAAACGATTGCTTCCATGACAAGCATGCGAGTACCTGGCTGTTAGAAGTTTTTACCCGATGATCCGCGTTCATTCTATCCCGTCGCAAACTTGTCGTAATTTAGCTACTCGAAGCAACGGTGTTACACAGACTTGCAAGCAATAACATTATGCACAAATTGTAATCCCTTAATAAAAGATCAAGCCGGATAGGAAAAGTGCGTAGACTTCCTTAAAATTGACAGCTAATCATATTGGAAAACGCTTACATAAGTTGACTAGGTCAAAGGATAAAGCGTCCAATCTGTTCGATAATTTCAGTTTCTTCTGCGCTAGCTTGACCGATAGCCACAAATTCCACATTTTGGCTTCTTGCGCCTCAGCAAGCAATAAAGGCCACACGGAAAGCAGCAAAGTGCCCAGAGAATACCGCTCATAGTGAACTCGGGACGAACAATTCCCCTCTAAAAGATTGCACGCTTTCCAAGTATGATAGTTTGGCAAAATTTGCAAGCTTGCAAATACAAATCACAAGTATTTTGAATTTCGCGAGAAAACATCGGTCTTGCCGTGCACACGAATAAAGTTAAAATTGCAAATTGCAAATTATTCTAGAGTGCGAATCGCAGTCAAATCGAACCAGGTAGTCTCAGTTCAACTTCTTTTAGCATCGCTATTTTTCGGTAAGCTAGCAATGTTTTTGCTTCAAATTTGCAGCAAGCTAATTTTTACGCCAAGAAAAGATGCAATGTTTATAAATCTTTGGGCTTGATTGATTTCACTTTTTTTTGTAAAACTTACATGACATTGAGGACAATCTCCACCTTGAACAACGGCCACTTGTGGCGGTTCTAAAGTTTAAATTAAACACATCAACCACATGACAATTCGGGTATTCTGCATTATAGCCTATATAATTGTATTTCATAAATTATATTTTTGTAGACTTTGTGTTATTATAGATTTTATTTTCGTAAATTTTACTTATATTTTTATGATTTTAAGCGCGTTTTTATCGATTGTATTTTTATGGGTTTTGCTTTCAACGTAGGCTTCTAGACTCACGTTTAGGCTTAGTATCAGGCTTAGGTCTAGGCTGAGACTTAGGTTTAAAACCAGGCCTATGATTTGGCTTAGGCTTAGGATAAAGCCCAGACTTAGGTGCAAGCTCAGGTCAAGCCTGAGGTTGGGCTAGTTTAAGCCTAAATTTGAGCATAAGCCTGGTCAAAACCTGTGCTAATCCTTAGCGTGAACCTAAGTCTCAAACCAAGCCTAAGGCTGAATCTGTGCCTAAGTCTGAGCCTTAAAGTAGGGCTGAGAAGCCTAAGCCTGAGACTAAGCCTGCGCCTAAGCCTGGGCCTAAAAGCATAAGCCAAAATAAAATCAATAAACAAACAAAATCCATAAAAAACCTGCGTAAACTGCATAAAAATCATAAAATTTAGAAAAAATAAAAGCCCCTAATATATATAATTCATAAACAATAAAATGCATAACACATAATTCATATGGCCTATTATACAAAATGTCCAAAAACGTTCTACCTAAAATCGCAGAATATGATATGAAATAGCATAATACCTTTAGGCATTCTACTCGCAAATGTGTCCGGATTTGAACGAAACACTAACAACGACATCGCTTATATCGAAACAACATTTCATTGGAAATAATTGCAGAAAAATACCAGCTGCATTGCATGTCGTATGGCATTTTATATCGTTAGGCATGGTGCCCAATTAGCGTCCTATTTGATCAGCACGACATCAACGCCAAGTCATTCAGCTCTCTGCTGCCAGCTTGAAAAAAAAAGCAAAATTGCTCACAAGTTTACTCAGATTCAGCTCGCAAGATTCACACATATTATGCAGCAGTTCAATGCTAGTTTATGTAAAAAGTGAAACAATTAGCTCAAAGTTCGAGAACAACCGAAATAAAGATTTACGTAGCACGCGTCCCAGCTCAATAGTTGAGATCATATATGCAATGGGTGGCAGTACTCAACGCGTCAATCAAAGCTCATGTGTTTTTAACTAATAATCAGACTGTTAAGAAGGAAACGGGCACTCTGCTTCTTACCTGGGGGTAGTACATTTATGACGTCAAGGAAAAAAGTTGACTTTTCGCACCATTCTCCCTCTACGTTACGATTTTTTCTAGACTTATAACACGTGAAGTCATATTCGGCCAGTCCCCTCTCTCTCCCCCAAACCGTGACGTCATAAATAGACCGCCCTCTGCGCAACTGCAACGGCTAAATAGCATTAAAACTTTGTAACAGTTTCGACCATTCCGAAGACTAGGCGTACATATACATGCCTACAGAAAGTCGTGAAAATTTAAAATTACTCTATTGTTTTCCAAAAAGATATGCACATATAACGTCACATGTAAGGGGTGTGATGCCTTACTCAAAAACGACACCTCCAATAGTGCGCTTCGAGAAAGCCGTTCGCACGTGACGTCACATGCACGTGACTTTTTACCTCACATTCTGTCGCAATTTCCTTCACGTCTGCTCTTAAAAATAGTAAATATAAATTAAAAGTCGTCTCCTTTCTTTGGGACGCGTTTATCTGAAAATAAACTTATACTTTAATGCGTAAGGTTGAGACAAACTAAAGCTACGCAAATGCGTTTTTCCTGTTGCAAAACGTTAAATGACCTTTACTGAGATTTTCGAAAATAGCAGAGATTTATTTTTCTTTAAAAAACTATTTTCTATGTTGTAGAGGTTTTATTGGAAAAATGTGTGCAAGTCCGAGAAGTTTCGTAGGTGTAAGTGGGTCTATGGAACGGCACGTTTATCTTGTTTGTCTTGGGAGAATGCCTTGCTGGAAAAAGTTCTGAAACACTCTGAAACACGCTGGGAAACCTAACGACACGGCGAACTATCTTCTCTCATCATCCGCCAACTTTCAATTTTTTTTTGTTTTTGCAGGATGCCTCAGTGGAAGATATTCTGGAACACGCTGGAACAGTCTGCAACACGCTGGAACTTTCCGAAACATCTTCCAACATTGTAAAGTTCCATAGTAGAATGTTGACAGTTGATCTGGCACTCTTGTCCCCCGACGGGGCGAAGGAAATGGGGATGCAAAAAACATAGAGTGGCTGTTCAAGTTTTTGAGATAATGCCAGAGATAAAGTGCGAAAAACATTGCTCTAAAATTTGCAAGTCGGGCATAGTCTTGAATGTTCCGTTTTGGCACGTGGCTGTGCACAGACAGCGCACAGGTGCTTGGATGCGCCATTCGTTTGCGAGCAAAACGCACCGAAGAAAATAAAATCGCTTCACCGTAGCGTATTCATTGGAGTCGTCGATTTGACTGAAAACAATTTTGTCATAAAAAATCTTCAAAAAATGTCAACTTTGAGCCACTGCGGCACAAGCATAAATAAACTTTGAAAATCAGTTTTCAACGCCAAATATGCTTTCACAAAAAATGTTTTTAGCCCAGTCGGCCACACGTCTGCCACCGCGACGGCGGACCTTGTAATTGCTTCTCGTGCCGTTTGGACACGCACTGTCGCTGCAAACTCTTCCATTTTGGTTTAAAATTGAGGCGAAAATTACGCCTGCATTCGCAGGTCAAGTTTCCGAACTGCTACAGCTAACTGGCAAACACACTCTTTCTCTTTTATTGAACAGCCGGAGACTGCTATCGTGCGCCAGCGTTGCGTGTATCAAACACACGTTGTGCGCGTCATCGAGCCGCTCTGTACAGCAGAGAAATATCGCTTGTTGGCGGCCGCGCGTGCACTCGGATCTTGTACGTAGCAAGTGGTTGCGCATTGCGGCACTTTGACAAAGCAACAAGTCGAATGTACCGATCGTAGAGGCCCACTAACGCCAGCAAAACGGTTTACCGAGTTCAAAAACAGATTTTCGCCAAAAAAATTCAACATCTTTTGTTTCATAAGCCAAGGGAAAAAGATGCAAAAGTGTTCGCTGAATGCAGATTTCAAACCTGTGGTCTTGTGTTTACAAACCAAACGCGTTAACCAACTGAACTTCGAGGCCAACTGATTGCTCTGCTCTAGAAGTGCATATTATTGTATCGCTGAATAAGTGATAGCAATTTAATCAAAAGAACAGAAAACCGGCTTTGTCTTTGACCAGCGGCGTATTCATACGATAACTACGGCTTTCGGAAATGAGCACAACAAATTTCAAGCTGTTCTGGAGTTATCGCCAAAGCGCACTCCAATAACTCCAGCAGCGGATTTGAGCAGCGAATTTGATTTATACATTAATTTTTTTATTACTATTCACTTTTTATGCCTGTTTAACCAGCCAATTGTCAAGCAAATTCAAGTCTATTATCTAAGTTTTTGTTGGGTCTGGCAGCGCTTTCAATATTGAGATAATGAGATTATTCCTCTAGCAGCGGATTCGAATCTCCCGTTGAAGAAATGACTTTATTATCCCGTTATTCGTGGCGCTACCACGCTCCTGCAAAGAGTCAGATAATAGACCTAAAATTGCTTGACAATTAGCTGCTTGAACAGTCATAAAAATTGAACAGTAATAAGAAATTTATGTATAAATCGAATCTATCGCTTGAATTCGCTGCTAAAGTTACTAGGTTTAATGCACGCTATTTTTACATGGCAGTTTCAGTTTCGGTTCCAGTTACGGATTCGGTAGAATACCCTCGAAAAGCGTACATTTTGAGGCTTCTTTTTGGGCGTGGCGCCGCAATAGTTGTCTAATATGGCTAATTCACAAACTTGAACCTAGATACCCCTCAAGGTACTCGCACAAAAGATTACACTTCGCTAGCTTGCTTCTTGCGAGCGCTATTGTGCACACATACATACGGACGTACGGACGACACATCCCACCGCAATAGGCTTACTGACTTCATCAGTGGGTCTAAAAAGAGCACGGTTTGTGCGATAACGTGACCTGAATTGATCGGTATCTCACTTACGATTTATCACGTTACATAGGTTGTATGACTATTTTTATACAATCCTACGAGAGCTGTCAACTCTCACGTGTGCGTGGATCAAGCTACATCACGTCAAAAGAACAACAAGAACTATCACAAGTAAATCGGCAAAGCTGAAAACGCATCCTGTCGTTTGACAAAAACACGAGGATATAACTTTTTGAAGCACGTGAGAAAAAAGAGACTGGTGAGGGATTTGAAGGACTGCGGGGGATTGGGAGGGATTTTATAAGCATGACCAGTAGACATTCTTTTTTTGCTCGATTTTCTGGCAGGATGCAACAAACGAGTATCCGTCGACCCGAAATCCAAAGCTCACTGTAGTTTATTAAAGTGAGGCAACCCAGTATGTAGGCAACGACCATGCACTGTGCAGAACGGGTGGAAAATTTCGCAGTAAAAAGACTTAAAATTGATTAACTAGTAAGCAAAATTTTAATTATATTTAGCAAAAATGATTTTTTAATTCTAAAACAATTGCAGGTAAAATTTTATCGCTTTTTATCTGAATGTTCAGAAATAAAACTTTTATTACAATTATTTTAGCACTTGAAAATCGTCCCGGACCTACTAGGTGAGACCAAGGTGGCAAGACAGTTAAATTCACTGCCATACATAGCACTCAGTAAGTGGCACTCGTGAGCCGGTAGTCCGACTTTTTACTCTATACTCCACACTGGGGGTGTGCAGAAACGAAAAAACCGCCCCTGGTACGCCAGTAGAGGATCTCGCAATCGTCAAGCACAAAACGTCGTGCATGAAGCTGAGCGAATTTCGCTGCTTGCGCCATCGCAAAATCTTTGAAGACAACTGCCCGAGAAATCTCACACTGCCCGCCGTTGATTACGAGATTCGAGAGGAAGTTTCACTATGGTATCCTTAACACTGTCAAAACGCTAATTTCTCTTTTCACCAAAGGCTTTTCTGAGCAGCTCCCGTTAAGCTAAGAAAACACAAAAGACCGCATCGATATTAGTTTCGGTGATTCTTTTGTGGCTGCGCAATGTTTACGCGTCGCCGTGGATTTGTGTCCCATTATACATACGCATGCTTGAAGAAACCGTACCGACGCAAAGGCTCAGTTTAATTAAGCTCGCTGCGCTAGCTCTAGTTGTAAGAATAGTCCAGCGTAAGATTTGCAGCAATGGGGTGGATTACGGTCGCTGCGCTCAGTCAGACATGCTGTTTGCCTTCGAATAGCCACCGCTGCACACGAGTTCTGCACGAAGAACGTTCAGCTTAGAGTCGTGGCCGGCAATCATTCAGACGTGCTTGCTGAATCTTTCGAAGAGAGACGACGGCTTCGCCCACTTCGCCGCGTCGGCGATGTCCAAAAACGTGGGCAGACACAATAATATTCTATTTTGCTGTTACTCTTTGACCGCTTGCGTTGTTGCTTTGAGGTTCCAACTTCACGTCACGTTGCGGAGCTGAGCTAAAGCCTTTGGTCTACGACACTCCAACTTTCCTGGAAGCGTAGCATACTTGCAGTCAGAGAGCTCTGACTGACAGTGTTGGCGTATTCAGCAATTTAGCTTCCAATTAGTGCAAACCTACGGTACGCTGTATAGAGAAAGGCTTTGCGAAATAGTTTTCTTATGCCACACTATATAGCTTTTCTCACAACCTGGCGAACATTTCTATAAGTGCGCAAGCCAAAAAAAACCATCGCTGTGCAGTGTCAAA
>JAQGBB010000817.1:0-16359 GCA_034691745.1 Prismatolaimus dolichurus
CCATGCGCTCAGCGTTTGTTTTTCCAACATGCGCTTAGGTGTTTTCTTGCAAACGTTAGCACAACACGTGACTGCTGACCTCTGAGTAACCTCAGTCTCGTCGAGAAGCCAGAATCTATACGACCGTGTCTCCGGCGATTCGCCCACGCCAACAAACGACCGCACATCCTGTTGCCAAGAACGCAAGCGTGGTTTTTTGTGAATGTCAGACGACTAAGCGCGTTGTTCCATGCGTTTCACGAACGCACCCGTACACAACGTGGTTCACGCTTAGGGTGTGCGAACCTGTTGCCGCTCAAATCGAGGTTCGCGTAGACGCCGCTATTCATCTTGTGTTCGATAGTGAGCTGCTGCTTGACTGGTAAACGTTCATGTACGGATTTGGTAGGATTATTGGTAAGTGCCAAAATAACAAGCCGGTTACACCTACCCTCGAAGCTAGCTAACGCAGTATATGAAAGAACTTAAAAGTACTTCTGCAAAACCATTGACTGCAAGAAATGATGAAGCATACCACGGGGAGTGCACACAAAATTTCAGCAAAATCCATCGAGGTTTTCTGAAGTTTTCGTTTAATTTTTATGAATACAATTCATAAAAAATCTGTGTTGGCACGTACTGATGAGGTTACCTAATAACTTTTAGGCCTATGGCTTGGTCGAAACGTCATCGCGCTTATGCATGTGCTAGTGTTATTCACAGATAGACAGACAGAGATGAACGAACGGACACGCAAAGGTCACCGCACAAGGCTCCACTACATGTTACGTGGGAGCCTAAAAACTAGAACATGCAATTGTGAATTGTCAATTTTCAAGAGGAAAAGAGTATGAAAGACTGAGCATTTTTACGTTAAAGCTTGTAGTTGAAACTAACGTGATTTTTTAAAAATTTATCATAAAGGCATCGAAAAATAGTAAAAATGAAAAATGACAAAATTTTCAGAAAAAAACGGCAGACTTCCTCTAGCAAGTTGTTTACGTAAACAAGTGGTTAGACCACCCCCTCCCTCTCAAATGTTGGCCAATGCTTGTCAACATTCGGCCGACTTCCCCAAATGCTTTGCGTAAATAGTGCATCGCTTCTATGCGGATTCGGGTTCAGCCCACGGGTTGCATGGAGAATCCTAGAGCCTCCTAGGACGCTGATCTTGCTCATCATTCCTTTTGTGATGGTCGACACAGTGCGCTATAAATCTTTAAACTGCAAATGAATTGTTCTTACATCTTCGCCATTAAGACGTTAGTGGCCAAAGTATTCAGAATCCGAATGTTTCTTTTCAACATGCTCCAAATGCAATTAATTTACGGCCTGATTTTCAAGCTTTACACAACTGATGACGCGCGCTTTTATGCCAGCGGTGAATCTCGATGATGACGCGTTTACATCAAAACGAGAAAGTGATTTATGATATTATTCATGTCGAGACGAAAAGCGCAACTTTTATTGTTCCTCTCGTAACAAAAAGGGAAAAACGGATTTTTTCGTTTTTTGAAATGCTGAATATCCGCAAGTCGCTCAAGCGATAAACGAGATTCAGAGATGAGCGCAAGTAGACTAGTTAATATTAGAAAGTCCTCTGCTGCCGCAGTTTGCTTCAAAAATGATGAAGGTACTTCTACTAGTCGCAGCTGCACTGCCGATGGCGCTCGCCTGCCAGACACAGCCATCTTCAACGACCGCTGCGCCACCATCATCAAAAGCAACAAAGCCAACGGCAACAGCAAAGGGAACAACAGGAAAAGCGACGACGACACCGGCAGCAACAATTGCCGCTGGAGGAGCCGATGCAAATGCGGCTTTCAGGAAAATGGACTCCAGATGTTAAGCAAAATTGCAGGAAAAGCTGAATGTTCACAAAAGGGCTCTTTGCTTCTTGTTTTTACTTTTGGTTAATTTATTTCACCGATTAAAAAAATTCTCGAAATATTATTTTGGGATTTCTGAAATGCCTAAAAAAATTAATTTATAAAATAAAATTCTGTAGACGTACTAGGGATTCTACTCGATGCACGCGGTGCACGGTTCACAGAAAAAGCTTTGCGACCGAATGTGCACCAAAAGCTTTCACTAGTAAGTGTAGTATTTTTACCATATTTCAAGCATTTTTACCATATTTCAAGCATTTTTACCAAAATTTTGCAGTTTTTTTTTTCAAAAGTTTTGAAGCAACTTGTTTCTGGTTTCAAAATTGTAACAGTTTTTGAGTGCGTGTCTTGAAAATTTTAAGATCCTGTCCAAAATGCGGTGCATTGCAGTACAGACGTCGTTTACATCTTCTATGCTAACTCAGAAATGGTTTTTTACTGTTTTTTTTTAGTTTTTGGTGCACATCGATGCACGTGCATTGTGTGGACGAAAACGTGGACCATGTGCATGGAAAATGTGCACCGTGCACCGGTAAAAAATTGTGCGCACCGAAACGGCATCCCCAAAACATACAGAGTAAGACGTTTGAAAATCGACGATCTGAGACCCACCACGTAGCATAAAACAAACGTGCCTCTCTTCAGTGAGCGATACTGCGAAGTTTGTATTTTCATATAAGCAAGACGGCTAAAAGAAAGGAGTACCTGATCTCGGATCCGGCCGACTGTCGTGAAGCTTAAGCTAGTCCCTACGATCTCGGCCAGAGTCACTTCTGCGTCGACTTGGAAAAGGAGATCGCCGGAAGCTTGTTTAGCTCGACATGATTGCACTACAGTTTGTGTGCAAACCTCGTAAGGAGAGAAAATAAAGTTGTGCTTAAATCTTAACGTTTAGCTGCTGGAAGTAAATCTTGTTTTATGTTTTTTTTTTCATTTCCGTGCATATGTCAGAAGCAAACTGGAAAGACATGCTACGACAGTGGCGGCGGTGGTAATAAGAATGGCCAGGGGCGAGGAATTGTTGTTGTTCCGGAAAATAGGTGAAAAAATGCATAGTCCGTCGCCGGCTTTTAATGAAACTCACGTTGAGCTTTTTGCTGTGTGATTAGATTTTGCGCTATATGTTCTGACCAAACTTAAAATGTTGTAGCTTTCTGACTAGTTTCTTAGCACTCTGGAGGTTTTGTATTCGTATAGACTTCGAAAATTTTTATAGCATGAAAAGTTGTTTTGTAACTTTCAGTCATTGCTACCGTCGAAAAATTAGTTAAAGGTTCACTCTAATTTAAGAAAATTTTCAAAACAATCAGCTTTTGACCGAAAAATATCAAAAACAATTTTCATTCACTAAATGAAGCCTTCGGCTAATTAACTACTGTGCTTTCGGTTTCTGCTAATTGAGAAGTTGAGCCGCTCAGAGACAAACTCGCCGATATCTTCTTTGTCTCTCAGTTGCGCACCTTCTCATCTATAAAACGAAAGAACAATAGCTAGTTTGTCGAAGGCGCCGCGTAGTGAGTGAGAATTATTTTGAAATTAGTGCTATTTTGTGGTCAAAAGTAATTTTTTAATTTCGTCAAAATTAGTGGGAAAATTTGTTTCTAATTTTTACCGTCAACAGCTGTAAGCTAGAAAAAATTTTCCAAGCCTGTACCAAACTGGTACTACCAAGACGAAAATCCCAGTGTTAATTGGTGATGCTTGTCGATAATGTTTGACGCCCCCTCCTCAAAGATGAAAAATGAGAAATTGAATTTTTCAACTTGTGTGAAGCCCGGGGTGTTTGAAGGCTATACGTAAAGCGCCATTGTTTGCATGCTGGGTAACGCAAGCTTTTTGGTCTAGCATTTATATTACGATTACCAGTACCGATCAACGATAATATCGAGCTTGGTGACATGCACTCGTAAAGTATACGCATTACACCACTCCTACCTCGCTAACAGTAAATACTTTACGATGTTTCAGGACCAGCAGAAGTCACAGTTTTCACGTGCGCGAACGCGTAAAAAAGTCATGGACCTCTGCAGACGGAACGACTACTACGAGTACAAAAGTCCTCGTACAAAGCCAGTGCTGTCTATAAACAAGGCACCCCAATAATTCTATTAAGTGCAAAAATCACGTGACGCGTGTATTCAAGTTGTCCCGCAATAATTTCTCACAAAAAATTTTCCAAAGGATTTCTCCAAATCGTGACTGACGGACATCGCGCGACTCGCGGGCATCTAGCTCAGGCGCGCGCACTACAGCCACGGGCATCTAGCTCAGGCGCGCGCACTACAGCCACGAGCGAGATACAAGACTAACTTGGGCGAATTGAGTGGAATATACCGTTCGTCATACGTGGATGTGCCTCCTTCATGTCCAGTGCGCTGCTGAAAGTTTGTGGGACAGTTAACGCATGGTGTTGTTAGTGTCGTTGCAGTTCTCGAACGAAAAAAAAACGCGACGTAGGCCCAGAATTCTATTTGTTATTACCGCGCGGCGAAGGCTGAAACACTCAACCGCCACGACAACACTTTTTCGAGTTTTCCGCCAACATCTGTGAGAATGAAGTTTGACGACATTCTCCATCGCTACTTCGGCAAATTCGGCCCCTATCAAGCCTTACAGTTCTTTCTGCTCGCCGTTCCATGCGCGCTTGTTGCGGCCGAGTCGATGAGCTGGACGTTCACAGGCGCCGACATTGCCCATCGATGCCTCCTCAAAGGTGAGCGAAAAGGCGACCTTCCGTTCGACGTACTAAATGGGAGTGGTCCTGGTCAATGGTCAAAGCTGCTCGAATGCCAACGGCCAATCAATTTGACTGTCGCGATGGTCAACTCGACACCGGAGGCGGACGAGCTTGCCCTCCTGAATTGGACCGGAAAAGAAACCTGCCTTGATGGGTACCTTTGGTGGCATAGTGATGTTCAGTACTCGGGTTTGGAACGCTGGAACGCGGTTTGCAGCGGAACGTGGATCAAGTCGTTTATACAGTCCACATATTATATTGGTCAACTGATTGGGGCGATTGCGCTGGGCTACTTTGCGGATCGATACGGAAGAAAGATTTGCTTCATTCTTGCGGTCATCCTTCGTGGCGTGGCGTCAGTGCTGATGGCCGTTGTTCCCTATTGGGAGATTTTCGCGGTTCTCCGATGCGTGGCTGGCTTCTGTCACGCTGGAACGTTTGCGCTATCTGTAGTGATCGGAATGGAAATGGTATAATTTTGTTCAGCTTACGTACCTCAAATCAAGCAATCTAAACAAAAACTAAAAATTCTTTTGGCCATAATTTCCAAATGTCTAAAGGAAATTAACTTTTTTTAATTAAAAGCCATTTTCTTAATTAATTCATTACCTACGACATATAAATCACGAATTTTTACAATAAGCAACAATCATGTTGTCTTTATTTTTCTAAGAAAATTCCCGTTTTCAGACGTTAGATTTTTGACGCACTGTCTAAAATGACTATGTTTAAAAAACTAGTCAATTGTTTTTTTTTTCATTCAGAACACTAATTTGAAAAATTGACTCTGTTTTGATTTCTCAAAGCTTTTCAAAATGATTTCTGAATTTTTGAAGCTAAAGCCTTATAAATGGGGCAAAAAAAAATAAATAATAGTTCTAAATTTAGGAAGCGGCGTATCTACAGTAACGATTTTTTCGACCCGACTCAACCGACTCGATCGGTCGGGTCGGTCAGGTTACGCCGTAGAAAAAAAAGTCATTCAAGCTTCCAGGTAGATTTTGAAAAAGTCTTCATGTTATCTGCAAAGGTTCCTCCCAAGTATCGTATGGTTGCCACAACCGCCAGTGGCTTATTCTTCTCATTTGGTGAAATCCTCCTTGGCCTGCTTGCATACGGTCTTCGTGACTATCGCTACCTGCAGCTAACAATAGCCCTTCCGTCTCTGCTCTGTGCCGGCTACTACTGGCTCATTCCAGAGTCGCCACGTTGGCTCGTTTCAAAGCAGCGTTACGAGGAGGCGGACAAAATCCTGAGAATCGCCTCAAAAATCAATAAATCCGAAACGGTACCCGATCAATGGTGGACGCTGCTGGATGAAACCGAAGCTCCGCCCCAAGAGAAGGTCGAGAAGAAGAACTTCACATATCTCGACCTGGTGAAAACACCAAAAATTCGATTCCGCCTCCTGATCTCGCTCGTCTGGTGGCCAGTTGTCAGTATGGTCTACTACGGCATCTCGATGAACCCGACGTTCTACGGAGGCGATCGATATCTGAACTTCGTTCTGCTCGCATTTGTTGAGATCCCGGCGGCCTTCGCGGTCGCCGTCTTGATTAACCCATTTGGACGAAAACTGGTCCTTCTACTTTCGTACTTTCTTGGTGGCCTCGCGCTCTTGCTAACGCTATTCGTGCCAAAGGAGGAAAAAGTCGCGTTCACGGTGCTGCAGTTGATCGCGAAATTCGCGATGAGTTCGGCATTCGCAGCTGTCTATGTGTTTACGCCAGAGCTATTTCCGACGACTCTTCGGTAAGATTAACTGTTCATCACTTTGTCTCAATCGATCTTAGACTTCCGTCCTTTTCGATCTACAGCTTTTAAAAATATTTATTGGATTATTTTATTTATCATTTTTTAAATTTTCATTATTCTTTTGGTTTTTATCTTTCGAATTACTCTCATTTTTCGGCTAGTGTTTCTGCGAATTCGAAAAAAATCGTGTTTTTTCCAGAAATATGGCCGTTGGCCTCTGCTCCGTCGCAGCACGTTTTGGTTCTATCGGGGCATCATATCTAGCGCTCTGGCTGATCGAATACTCACGCATAAGTGTCGTCCTGATATTCTGCTGTTCGGCGTTCCTTGCCTCGCTGCTAACGTTTTTCCAGCCCGAAACAGCCGGTTACCAGCTTTGCGAAAGTATTGAAGAAGCCGAGGAATTCGCTCAAGAGCGAATATTGTACCGCGATTTTGGTGGAACGCTATTTCGACGACGAAAAAACACAGACGGTGATGACGTCTCAACGGGCACACGCCGAACCTCCGCGTCTCCGTCGGCGATTGAGCCGGAAAACGATATCACGTCATCATAGAGTGAAACGCAAAATTGTCGCCGTGTTTTGTTCAATAATCTATAAATAATGGCTTCTATAATCTATAAACGTAAATTCTGTTTCTTTGTGCAGAGAGTGGCATAAACATAAGCACACTCAGCTATAACCTCATGCCCAAGAGTGCCGCTTTTACTTCTCGCTACTTAACGCAGAGTATGTCACATTTCATCTGCATCGATAGGTTTCGTGACTTTTAACCAAACTTGACAGATTTGATTCTCATGATCATGCACAACTGGACAAAGCTAATTTCCGGAGAAAAACTTAATGCATGTTTCAAAGTCGGAATCAACACCTGGTTCACGTAGGCAACAAATTTCCCTTTGCTCTCTAAGACATTAATGTGCAAATTGCAAATTTTTTTAATGGAAAATGTCCCTTTTACTAATGCAGATGTATAACAGCATAAATTTTAGCTGCAGGTCAATATAGAACGCAAAATGTTCTCAACCCAATACTCTGCTTCATGTAGCTAGCTCAACCGCATTCACTGATGCATCACCCTTCGGTTTCTGCCTGTGGTATCGAAAGACATTGCTCAACAGTTTCAGTGGGAAGAGCATCGCGTGACAGATGCCAAGCATTCCGACGCCAAGCCAAAGGCCACACGTTCCGCCGATTCGCGACAGAAGCTCCGGCACCGTCGGTGAGAAGTGCTCGTCGAATACCGTAACCGTAAACTGCTTCGGCGTCAGCTCGAGCGATACGCCGCCCCGCAGACTGTCCGCGTAGCAAGGATCGAGTCCAGGCACGATGTCAAGCTCCTGATGTGCGCACGGAAAAAGGCACGTCTGCCAGCACAACTCGGAGACGTTCGCCGGACGTGGCGCATGACGACAATCGAGATGTTCTTGTATCGTCTGGACGTCGAAGCACATCGTTCGCTGCTCATCCCCGTACAGGTAGCGCCAGGTAAGTTGCGTGCAGTTGCACTGCTTCGTGCGCTCGAAGCGGAGAACTTCGCACCCGCCGAAGCACGCCAGTCGCGTCTTTGCTGTCACGTTGCACCTGGCCACTCGCCGATCGAGCTGCTGCATCGTGGTGGCGATTGCGACCACGAAGGGCGAACAGCTGGTGGACGGAAACGAGATCGAATTTCGCGTCATGTCCGTCGAGACGGGATCGCCACTAAAGTCGAGATAGGCCTCGATGATGTGGTTCGCCGAGAGATTTTCAAATTGATGGTCGCTCGTATCGTTTACGCTAACGACGACGCGGTCGAACATGCTCTCGAACGCGATGCGACCGCCCATGTCAATGCAGACGGCGGTCGTTGAGAGTTCGACGTTTACGAAGGGAATGACGCCAAGCCAAGAGATACTAGCTGAATCGCATGGGTTCATTCCAGAAAGCAGCGTTCCTCGTTTAATCGTATAAATTCTCACACGTGCCGAATGACAAAGCCAGCGACCAACGACGCTACCCAGATGAAATATGTTCACGTTTTCGTTTTTCCACCAATCCTGAAGCTGCTGAAGGTCATTGCCTATGCGAATCTTGGCGAGCTTTCTCTCGTAGTCCACCGTTCGCCCGTTCTCGATTAAGCCGATCGCCGTTAGCAGCCGCAACGAGCGATCAATAAGTTCTATGGCGCTGACATTTGCTCTCTTTGCGAAGCCCTTTATCCCGGACGTCTCAGCTAGCTGAATAAGCAGATGGTCGGAGAGGTTGAGAACGCTTGCGTCGTATTCAACGCAGAGAATCGCGTCGTCAAACGTCAGCCTCTGAAGCCCGCGAACGCTCAGACTCGTATATGTGTTTTCGTTTGCGAACTCGTCGCATACTTTGCGAACATCGCGAACTGCGAGCGCTGCAGTGCCGACGAGCAGGACGACCCAAAAGATGGCCTCAGTCCAGTGCGCCGAATGGCACACAAACTGGAGACTTTTGAACGCGGTCATCTGGAGAAAGTCGTCGATCGCTTCCCTTGCAATATCGGCGTTGCTTCGGTGAGCGTTCGTCGTCGGGGTTTGAGTCCTTGCTGTGTTCATTGTAGTGGACAAACGAGAACGGAGTAGGAACTAACCGAGCCTTGTCGGTTAGCTTTTCAGGACCACGTCTGCTGCTCCTACTCGCTCCTAGAGCGGCACGTCGGATTCTTCTGACTGACACGCCTGTTTTTGTTGCATATTTTAGATTTGTTTATGGAAATCGTGCTTTGTCATTTTTTGTCAGAAAATGAGAAAAAATAGATATTGCATGTAGCTTCCGATAAGACAGTTCTGAAGCCTCCAATGACTGGAGCTCTCCATTGGCCTCGATTGTAATTTGCAAAGAAGCTTTTTAGTCTCATGCTGTACAGCCGAGCTCGTTTTTCAGGCGAACGTGTAGAACTTCGCTCGACGGCTTGGACGTTACCACCTTTCGCTAGTTGTGCAAACAAAGGGATAACGGATGGCACAGCACAGCGCCTGGAACACTCTTTACTGATTTTTCTGGCCATAATAAACGTACACACTAGTTCTGTAAGCCGGCTTCGACGTAAACTGCTTGGTCGTTTGCAGTTGCATTTAGCCCTTATACTGAAGTACAAAGCTGTTAAAGCAAGCACTAGAACGTCAATACTCAACTCTACGCCGTTCAAAACACTATATGCTTTCAAAACACTAGGCCGTTCAAAATTTAACAAAAATAGACATCGATAGAAAGAGCATGGATTTGAAAGACTATCAAGCCTAGTTCTGAAAAGCACAGCAATACTATAACTGGATTTCGAGTTACTCCAACTTTCCGCTCTTGTTGCACACACTTGCAGAGACACGTGCAAAATACAGATACGTTAAACGCGTTTGAAATAGTTTTTCTTCGAAATCGTCAAAACCACAGCTACTTTCGAGATCCAAAGCGAGAAAGCTTCTTTGCCTTAATAATCGTCTCGCAAACATTTGCGTTTTGTCGACGGTAGTGCTTCTTCTTCGCTACCGTAATCCGAAGACGACGTCATCACAGCTGCTGCTTCACAGAGAACGAAGCCGCTCGCGTACTGTGAGTCAGTGAGCCAAACGTAAACCTCTACGTCGTAAACGAAGTGTGCAATGCCTCATCGCACATCGATGCTTCCGAACGTCTCGCCTTCGTATCCATTCTTGCCGATCGTCGATCTTCATCATGCAAGGTGCGTACGCGCCGGCTGCCCAGCGGCACACACGTAATATCGTGCATGCTAATCCAGCGCAGCTCTGCGTAGTGTTCTCGGCGAATAACACGGACAATTGATTTGGTCACTTTATTACCTTTAAGCACATTATGTCTGTCAGCTTACCAGAACGGCTGACAAACACTTCGAAGGTGTCCGCCTCTTTCTGCTCTCCATCGATAGGAAAGTAGACTACGAGTTCTCCGTAAAGATGAGCTCTACCGAAATGCCATTTGGCGTCATGCTTCCTTTAAAAAAGAAGTTGCGCAAGCTTCTTTAGCAGATTCTTGAAGAAAGAGCAAGAGCAATCGGGACTGAACATCTGATTAGTTATGCAATGCAACATAATGCATACGATTAGCAAAACAGCGCTGCCAGCCAGTAAATGTGATAGAAAGTGCAATGGAAAATTAAAAAGTGCAAGTACGAGTGCAAAGTCTTTAAGTGAAAAAACGCAATGAAAAATTGCGAAAAAGACGATCGAGATTTCAAAAGTTTGGAAGCGGAGTGGAGCGGCAGTTTATCAACTCCCTAGACATTCCATAAACTCACTACTCACTCCGCGAGTTCATGGATTGCCTTAGCAGTTCATAAACTGCCTGAGTAAAGAGATTGCCGGTAACATAAATACAGGTATCTAGTGGGTTCTCTTCCTACTTACAGACGTCGCCGTTTTAGTACAATCTACTGCTATTCGTTACACGTATTTAGCTGAGAGCAGCCCTTTTTACTATTGATCGTGTTCATTCGTCATTGGTTGTCATGCAATGTCCATATATACGCGTGCGCTAATCAACAGAGTGTGGGTTGAGAAAGCAAACGCGATTTCACTACGTTTTCGGATCGCAAATTCAAAATATGCACGTATATATCCGATCATGCACGAACAACTCGTGTTTATTTAATATCATTTGTCCCTCCGCATTAAATCTGGAAAAATTGTCGCCGGAGGCGAAAAAAGTGCGAATTCCTGCTGTCTTAGAGGCTATGTCGGAAAGCGGAAAAACTTTCGTCTCGCTGAGAAATTTTTTCCCGCTTCCGAGACCCCGCAATTTTTTGTTTTTTTCTTTCCGTTTCCGAGGCGTCGGAAAAATTATTTTTCTTCTCAGTTTTGCTGCCGGGACACCCATTCGGAAATTTTCCAGAAAAAATCACTAGTTAGATTTCGAAATTGTTGTAGAAATGTTTCTTATCAGCTTGTCCTATTTTGGTGCACACTGAATTAGGAGGTATTGTCGGATACACTCGTCAGCGAAAACGTGCCCACAGTCGGTGTAGCACGTCGTATTCTCGATACAACCACACGTGCCGTTGATGCACACGGCGCCCGTCGAGCACAGGATACTTTCGCACGAAGACGAAAGATCGTTTTCGCATTTCGTTGTCGACACTTTCGATCCTTTCGTGAAGCATCCAGCTTTGCACTTGTCGAAGCTGCTTCCGGCCGGCTGCGTAGCGGCCTTGCAGCCGTCACTGCATTTTCCAAAGCAAGTGGTATTTGCGGTGACGCAGGTGCAGGCACCCTTATCGCAAGAAGGTAAGAACGGAGGTCCTGGCGATGGCTCTGGTGTTGTGACGCCGCACGAGCTGGTGCAGTTGGCGTTGTCGTTGCAGCCGCCAAACTTTGGACCGGCTAACGCGTTCTGCGTTAGAGCGACCAGAAGAAGGCAAAATAACAAGCGGTTGCAGTGGAGCGCAAAAATCGACGAGAAAAAGGTAAAATTTTGCAGTTGACGGTCGCGAAACGTTACACTGACAGGCAATTAATTTTCATTGTTAAAAAGTGGCGAAAGTACAAACACGTTTTCGTGGCGATACAGGCGACAATGCCTAAGCGTTGAAAAAATTGTAAAAAATCGCTGCGTGAAAAACCTTGATGAGTTTGGTTGATCACATGCACGTCAGAAGCGGGTGTAACAAGCAAAATATTGAACACTATTTGGTTTCAAATTTCACAAAGTTATCCAACCATGGACGTCTGCATGCACTGTGACTATGAGGACCAGGTGGTGTTTGCTATTCATACTCGCTCGCCATAGTTGGGCTTTATTGCACGTTTATCATACATTTATTGCACATGCACTTGGTCCTTTCTGTATTGCACTTGAACAGTTTTAGTTACAATTTTAAATTTAATATTTTCCTTTATTTTGGTGATATGCATGCAGCTACGGATGAACACTCTGTGTACTACAACCACGTATAGTAAACTCCTAGGTTTTACCGCCTCTCGGTTCGTATTCAGCGTCTTTCAGGGCACGACGGGATGGCAAACCAGTCGGTACCTTGCCACATTCTCTCTGCGTTTACTTTTATCGTGCGACCGTTGCTCTTAGTTTTATACCAACATTATATCAACAGTTTGTCTTAAAAGTGCGAAAATTATAAACTACAAAATGTTGCTCGCATCAATTCTCTTTATCACTCTTATCGCTAAAAACGTCTTGGCAACGTCCACGACATTGCCTTCAACTTTCTGCGTCGATGACCCCGACTGTGCTCCGGCGTGTTCAAAAACCACAGTGCCGTCACCAAAATCTGGAACGACTATCTTGCCCACGTGCTTGAAAAGCGCGTGTAAATGCCTGACGGCGAACAGCACGTGTATCAGCGGTGGCCAGAAATGTTTCGAAAATTGCACTCGTACGTACAGCTTCGACGCCTGCAATCTCAGCTGCTTGCCAAAAGAAGCAAATAGCACTACAAAATGTGACGTCGGAGCTGCCAATCCGTGCGGACAGGCCGGATGTACTGAGGTTGGCGCCTGCATTGGTGGCCTTTGCCGATGCATAACGAAGGCCTGCTATACTGCGTGTGCGCAGTCGATATCGGCAAAGCTGTCAGCGTGTGGTCGTGAATGCGCGATGCGGTGCACCATAGTTTGAAGATCGAAATACATTTGGTTAGCTAAACTGGTCGAGTGAACCGTACCTAACATGTAGTGAAGGTCTACCTATGTCGAGCTAGATGCAAACCATCGAAAGCTGGTTGTCTGCATTAAACTCCAGATCGAGCTTAGGAGTAGCAAAGAGTTCGCCAATTAAAGCTCAAAAATGAGAAAAGAGATCTTTTAGAACTGATTCCCCACGTAAAAGCAATGGGAAACATTCTTCTCAAATTTTTTCCACCACAAAATGTTGTCGTTGGGAGGGCGAAAATTTTTTGCCCTCCCCCCACCCATTTACCCCATGGAGCGGCTTCCAGATACCAGCCCTATAAATTGCAGTTGTCTAACCCGGTCTTTTAAAAATTCGTGGTGTCAAAAGTTAATTTTGAATGCCTATTATTTTGCCGCAAAAGTAATTTTGTCACCATTATGACGTTTGTGGCGGCTATCATAGTTGAACTGTGCCACACCCACTTTAGTACTGTAGCAGATAAAGCAGTTCCATCACACGTCTTCCTGGTCGGTAGTGCCATGGAAGGAAGGCGCTACACCTACACTGCATCCGTTGAAATTTCCGATACGAAGGAAAGAACTTTCGCTGACGGTTCGAATGTCTCGCTTGCAAAAGGATTTCTCGGCGCGGCGACTCTTGATTACTTTGCCTGCGCAATCGGAGGCTATCAGAGACGCGAATCGTCACCCGAAGCCGAGCTTGTGGCGACATTTGAGCGTAGACGTGACCCAGCTGTCAATATAGGAAAATAGCCGAGACCGGCTGCGCTGCGCCAGTACTTCAGGATTGCGGTTTCATCGACGATCGTGTTCGTTGTGGGCGAATGGGACGAGAACACTGATTACCATCTGATCAGTGTCGAAGCGTTGGATTCTGGAGCGCAGAGCTGACGCAGCCTGCCAGCGATGCCAACCGCTCGCGGTAGCCTCGCAGCGCACAGAGTTGACGATTTTCTTTATGTCGTTGGTGGAAAGAACATAACTAATGATGTGCTGAATGTGGTAGAAAAGTACTCGATAGACAACGGCCAATAGTCGAGGGTTTCTCCCATGAAAAGCGCCCGCGAGTTTTAATGCACGGCCATCATGGACGGCAAGCTTTTCGTCTTCGATGAATGGGATGGCGTCAGCGGAAGGTGCTGTCTTTCGTCGGCTGAAGTCTACAATCTGCCGACCGATGCATGGAGCCGCATCCCCGATATGCCCACACGTCGCGAGGCATGTGGAGCGGTGGCGATTAGTGGCCTCGCCTACGTCTTCGGAGAATAAACCGCAACGCCGAAGACCCCGTCTATTACGATTCGGTCGAGGTCTATAACGCAACGAGGGACTCGCGGCAGACACTCGCAGACGATGACAGTTTGAGTTGGATATTTAGGTACGCACAGGTACGAGTAGCTGATGGGAAAAGAGAAGGGTGAACAATTAAGGGTTAAGTGAAGTTCGTTCCTCTCGATATCGTGAGAAAGATCGATAATGTCGTTTCGAGCTTTCAGCTTCTTGGCAGTGATTGCCTGAGTGCATGGCGCCTTTCGGCCAACCATCTTCGTTCTCCGCTCTGTAGCTAGAAACGGCGCAAAGGCCTTCGCTCAGCAACTTGATCAAAATGCAGCTGAGTTGCTATAGTAGTAAGAAGAAACCCAAACATGGGGCATGGAAGGCCCCAAAAGTGAAAGGTTTTCTGTACATGGCGGAAGGCGCACGAGGAGTGCACAGAATGAGCTAGCAAAGAACTGCGCGCTGTCTGTACAACGGGAACGTTTAAACGTGACGTCGAATCCCTGGGAACACGTGGGTAACGACATGCAGCAAAGGTGAAGAAATGTTTGCATTGTGTTAGCCGGGGTAGTGAAACTCTTTCCCCTAAATGAGAAGGTTCGTATTTATTCCGGGAAGAAATTCAACTTTGTGAATGGAACTTCTTTCTGGTATTGGCAAAGCTTCGTGTAAGGAAAAGGGTTTGCGTAAGTGGAGCATCTTGAGGAACTGTTTTCTTGGTGCCTTGCAGACTTCACTTGAACGAGCACCACTGTATTATATAATGTGTACTCTTGCGTGACGTCATACAAGCAGTCCACTAGTTTCGAATTCGCTTTGACGACGTTCAACCTTGTACGTAGATACTTGGAGGTGTCAAGCTATGTTCACGATAAATACGACGCCTTGTGTTTAGGTTTTAACAAAGTGTGGTCGAAATGTGGCATATCTAATCACTAACCCACAAAAGTCACATTCACTGAAACAATGCAACACCCGACCACGCTCGCGGGAACGACAACCGAGCTGCTGACGTACGCCAAGTGTTGCTGCTTGGGTTGTAGATTTCCATCGTGTCCAGATAGTCAGTTCCATTATTCCCACCCACAACGTAGATGAGCCCGTTGTTCGCGACTGCGCCGCAACCGTACCTCGCCGTCGACATGTCCGCCACAATATCCCAGCTCTGCACCGCTGCGTTGTACACTTCAGCACTACGCAGCGCTGCGTCATTTGCGTCGCTACCGCCGATCACGTACACGGTTGCGCCGACCACCGCCACGCAAGGGTCATATCGAGCAGTGGTCATCGGCTGGGCACTTGACCACTGGTCGGTTTGCGGGTTATACCTCTCTACCGTCTTCAGAACCTGAGCTCCATCGTAGCCACCAACCACAAGCCACTGGTTGGCTGTGCGGACACCGACACCGTGACCAACTCTCTTAGTTGCCATGCTGGTAACCACTGTCCACTTTTTGTCCGACGGAGTGTATGCCTCAACGCTGGCGATCGGTGAAGTTCCGTCATGCCCGCCCATAGCGTAGAGCCGAGTGGCCGATGCACAAACCGCTGGTCGATCCCGCTTTGAGTTCATCTCGGTCGTGTAGAACCACTTTGAGGCCCAAATGGTGCGAGCGACGTCGACCGTCGAGAGGTAGGCGGAGTTTTGGTCGCGACCACCGACGACGTAGAGAACGCCGCTGAGTGTTGCAGCGGCGCATCCGCCGCGAGCCTTCGGAAGGTCACTGTAGCGAGTCCAGCTGTCCGCAGTGAAATCGTACGCTTCGACGGTGGACTTGCGTTCGCCGTTGAGCCCGCGTCCGCCGAGCACATAAAGTTTTAGAGGATCTGCACTTTGAGACTTTGACACGAGATGGAATGAAATTAGCGAAAGTAGTGTGGCTCGGAGTAGAAACGCCATTACTCGTTGGCTGCAAAATTTTTCTTTTACGTTCCGATTTTACGCAATCCCAATTTTTGACTGTCCCGAGCTAAAGCAAAATTGATAGGTGTGCTTGCCTTTTCTTAGCTGATAAGCTGCTTTCCATTTCTTAATAGACTTTTGCAAAGCTATGATAATGCGTCAGCGTCGAAGTCATATGTATTAGCGCACTTGATGTACTCGCGGG
>JAQGBB010000818.1:0-16348 GCA_034691745.1 Prismatolaimus dolichurus
GGGAAGGCTTTTTTCAGTCAGTTCAGTCAGTCAGACGGGAAGGCTTTTTTCAGTCAGTTCAGTCAGTCAGACGGGAAGGCTTTTTTCAGTCAGTTCAGTCAGTCAGACGGGAAAAAAGTCATCTTATGCTAAAAACATTGGTACTTTGTATTTTCGGAGAAACAAAATTAGTACCCTTTTATTTTTGCAGAACAACGCTGGTACTTTTTACTTTCTTAAGAAAACTTAAGAGAGTACTTTTTGTTTTTCAAAAAAGTATAAAGTAAAGTGAAACAGCACCCAAAATTCTACAAATTTACAAGTACGCAACAGTTTTCCATCGTTCAAACGGTCGCACCTAGCTGTACCAAACCGGTAAGACAGTACCCATATTTGAGCAGCAAAATGCATCGAGGCAACGCACTTTGTGTTTTTCTCCAAAGATTAGTGCAATTTCTAACGCAGCAACATAACAAGTAAATCGGCAAAGCCGAAAGAGCATCCTGCCGTTCAAAAAAGCATGAGCAAAGAAGATTTTAAAGCAAGAGAGAAAGGGAGACCACGATTTTTTACGTACGTTTTCCTCGCTTTCTTGGAAAAATTTTTTTGTGTTTGGGGTCCCCGAGCCCCCTTACCATTGGCAAGTTTGTAGATACGATTGGCAAGTTGCTCACACCGTCCGCCAACTTTGTAGCTGGGGCATTGGGTGACTTGGGAATTTGAGGGATTGAGGGAATTGGGGAAATCGGGAAATTTTATGAGTATGACCAATAGGCATCCTTTTTCGCTCGCTTAGTTCGCTGATCTGACAGGATGCAAAAAGAGAAAATATTTCAAAAACTTATGTTTGCCAATCTTTTAATTGTTCAATATAGAACAAATACAAAGAGCGGACGGTTTCCATTTATTAAATATTTTTAAATTACAAATTTTTAAAACGTTAGAATGCGCTATCAAAATTAGTGCGCCTTCGTCTTGATGCGTGTGTAAATTGTAATTTTGGTAAACATGTGCAAAAAATTTTTTAAACATGTGTAATAAAAAAGAAATCGGAATTTAATTACGAGCGTGTCCACCAGCTATTCCAGCCTCAGAGTCTCAGCATGTTGATCTAAAAATCGCTCAAACATATCGGGATGTCTTCGGCGATATTTAGAACTAGTTTGAGGGTGTGCAAGCTATTTCTCGGTTTCCTACATACAGTTTCGAAATATGTGGCCAAAGTGTTGCGACACTAGTTTGTTTGCGATTTACGGGTTCGCTGTAACATTTTTGCTCCGTGGGCTTCGCTGCCACGGGCAGGTTGTCGCATACCATTGGCAAGTTGGTGCTTATCATTGGCAAGTTACTTACATTATTGACTAACTTTTTCGGCTGCGGGATGAGGGGATAAGGGGGATACGGAATATTAGAGGGATACGAGGGATAAGTGGGATAGGGGGTAGGGGAATAAATGGAATATTCTCAGTATGACCGTATTATAGCTATCCTTTTTCTGCGCTGCGCGCTCCTGACAGGATGCAACAATGGAGTTGCAAATGGCGATAATATTTGGCATTTACATTGTGTTTTATATCACATGGGAAATATTGTGTTCGACACTTTAACTTTTCTGTCTTTTATCCGCTAGAATGCTGTGCGACGGCATTCGACATTTAAATCGTTTACCTGTGTGCTCGCCGGAAGTGCATCTTGGTACAGCACGACTGGCCCACTATACGGTTGGAATATCCAGAGTTGACTAGCCGCCATTTCCATCTGATTCACGACGACTCCGCATCCTGGCGACGGACACGATTCGACGTCCATTACGGTTCCTGCTGCTTGGTTCATGATGTAGTAGTTTGTGTTCGGCGTAATAAAAGTCTGTGCTGAATCGTTTAAAAAGTGTTCTGGGTAGTCCAATCACCTCGGAGGGAAATAACTTGGCTTCGTCTTCGTAAGCTTCGCTATACTGTATCACCCTTACTACTTACGCTCTGACAAGCAGAACTGTGAGTTCGGTGTTGTAGTTGCCGTTGTCGTCGACGTTGTTGTTGTTGTCGCTTTTGCAGAAGCCCCAGAAACTACAGATTTGAATAATTTTTAACGATGATTTCTACTTTTCATTCCCCGCCTTCTGCTGCGCAGATTACGCATACAGCCTATGTTGGAACTATCTTGTGGTCAGGAATAATTCTGCTGAAAAACCGGCCTACGGGATAGGCCTTTTATGCACAACTGTACACAACACAAACCCACTTTTGTGCAAAAGGCCTACCCCGTACGCCGGTTTTTCAGCAGAATTATTCCTGACCACACGATAGATTAATTGTGCTTTTGCAAGCCTGATTTCCGAAGCACTGTTAGATAAGGCATAACGCGTGTATCTGCACAAGCATACCTGTTGCAATGGCAAGGCAGAGAGTTCTAAGAAACACTCTCGTCTCTGCGAGCCCCACTTTTAACACCCTCGAAGATCCGATATGCGGCATCACAGATAAACTGGCGTAGCGTTTGACGTTGCTATTCAAAAAGAGGTATTAAAAATAGGTAACCGAATGCGTCCAACCAACTTTGCACGAGCTGGTGAGGTTGCACTAACCACAGTAAGACGTTTAACACACTGAACAATAGACTTCAATGTTTGATAAAGACTGCTTTACGAAAGCAGTTGCACGTGTATGATAAAGTCAATAAACGAAGAAAACTATGAGCACTTTAGGGCCACTGACGACACGTTACAGTCTATATTGCCTGGGAAGTGAGGGATTTCTCATTTAATAATTCGACACTACTTTCGTCATGTAAGCAAATGCAGTGGGCGGTAGTAAACAATGCAAAAAAATTTGCTATATAATTCGAAAGCGTTTATTCTTGATTACGTAATCAAGAAGGAGAAAGGGAGTGATCAGGCCAATCATTATGTTTAATTACCAAGGGAGAGGGTGGACTCCGAAAATTCAATTTTTTGATTACGTAATACGTGGACGATCCCACATGGCATTGCAAGATGATTCAGTTAGTGCTAGGAACGCGACTCATGATGAGTAAATCGCTGCGCTGGCACTTGATAGGTCCACCAACATGTGAAAAGTGTTTGGAGAATATTCCTGAGCGAAAATGTAATGGTCAACTTTAAATTTAAAGCCGTTTTACTTTTTGACAGAAAATACGAATACATACTAGGAAGCGAGCTTTGATGGCAGAAAGCGCTAAATAAACGTTTAGTATTAATGTGCGACGTCTATTGGCCGCAGAGCTTTGGTGTCGACTGTGAATGCACCAATGTATGATTCCATTCCCTGCCACGCAAAACGTTTTTCCTTTCGTTGTAATTGCTTGTGTACACCGTCAGCGGCCCTCGGCAATTGTTACGTCGGATTTGTTGTTTTTCTAATGGTGATCTGGATCGAAGTTGCTATGGTGAGTTATAACCAGCTTTGATTCGCCGCCGTATGTAGGTTCTTGACATCTCCACTGAACAAGCTTCTTGAATCTACGTCGCCCTTGACGCCATTCATCTACGTCTACGATTCTGCGCAGTGGCTGCTAAAGCCATCGACTATTTTACTTCGCGGCTTAGGATTGAGTGACTTTTTGAAAGGCTTGCTTGAAAGACGACGAGTGAACATGTTGAACATGTTTCGACTTTGAGTAGAAAGGCGTTCTTCACAAAATCTATGGCTAAGCATCCTGCGAAGATAAGTCTATGTAGCTTGCAGCTCGTTTGTTATAGACGAAAGCTTTGTTTTTACCGGTGCATTATAATGGGTAGAAATACTTGGCGCAAAACTTCCGCCGACAAATGGTTCAAAGGACAAAGGCGTAAAAACTTTGGGATTCAGTATATGCCAACTAGAGCCCAGCAGATAATGCAAAAAATAGCAGCGAAGTCATGAAGCATTTATTAGCCACTCGGACCAAATCCCCCTCAGCCTCAGCCGCCGTCTGCTGCGTTCGTTCTACGTGTTAGAGAGTCACGTGAGTGTGCAACCCGATGTCATTGGTCAGCTTGAGCCAGAGCGACACCCATACGTTGCGAAGCTGACTTGCACATTTGTTTGCTGAAGCCCTGTCATGCCGCGAGGTGCCGCCTGCAAATTGGCTGAAAAACAGGCAGACGCGACCAAAACTGAACTGAAATTAGCAAGTTATGAACGATCGAACAGTAAATGAAACAAGTGAAATCGGAGAGGCCGAAAAAAGCATTTTGTTTTGAGAAAATGTATTTTTTTTTTCAAATTTTTTCTAAAAAAACGAGTTTACAAAAAAAAAAAATTTTTAAATCGTTTTTTGGAACATTTGAAACACCCGTAGAACACTTTTGAAACACCAATCGTTCTAGAGTTTGAAGTACCTACGGAAATTATTTTCAAGTGTTTAAATAAAATTGGCAGTGTGAAATTATCCAACTTTGTATAATTAGCAAACTTTTGTATGTGACTACGTAATGAAAATGGGGTCACTCTTATGATTGCCGTTTATTACGAAAAAAAGAGGTCAAAAATTCAAATTTTTTGTTTACGTAATATGTGGACGATACCTTTTGCGACAGTGGCAATAAAAACTTCGATATTATCGTGGTCATGCAGTAATTGCCCTTAGCCGATTATGGTTTTAGCTCTTAGCACAAAGACTGGATGTGAGATTCAGATTCTGTCACGCACCACAGGAATCCTTGTTTGGGGACCGATCAACTTGTCAATGCATAACGGTATTGGGTTTGACGGTACTGCTGATGCCATACATGAAATCGTACGGTACGTCCATATTTTTGCTTTTCTGTCGTCAGTCTCCGTTTGCCGAACTCACACAAAGGAGCGCGCACACAAATGGACGTCGCCTGCCTGTGTTTACGGACGCAGTTTATTAGTCCCACTTACACGTAAGTGGAAATTAATGCGATGACTTTTTGCCGTCGCCGTCGTCGTCAACAAGGTAGCGCCCGCTAGAAAGCATCAATCTGGCTGACATTTTTTACTGTAGCAACCTGGGGTCCCGCCCTGTTCAAGTTCGAAAATTGCCATTGGGGACTCAATATTGGAGTCAGGAGAAGAGGTCAAACTTGTTTCCCAATGTAAAAACTGTCCTTCATCAAGCGTGCTGAGTGCATTGCCCTGACAGTCTGTGGGAGATACAACTCAATAACCCAAGGTGTCGGTGTTTCACGTTAGGGTTGGGCAAAATGCTCGTCTTTGACAAGATTATCGTGAGATATAGGCAACTGATTAAAAGACGGTTTCTGCATTAGACACTACAGGTAAAGAGTAATCATAAGTTCGAAGATAGATCCTGGGGTGCAATATTGGTGGCAGGGGAGCGTCTCAAATTTTGTTTCCCATGGTGAAATCGACTCTCATGCGGCGACCGTGAGCTAGAAGCAACCAATAGCGATTAAATTTTTTGCATTAAATACCTTAGGTCCATAGCTCGGAGCATTTCGAAGATAGGCAATGGGGATTCACTATTGGGGACAAGATAACCTGACAAAATTAGTTCTCCAGGTAAAGATTTATGCAAAAGTCGATTCATCGTTGTAATAATTCTCCGCTGCGGGCTTTGTGTGTGCATAAATAGCTCATTCATAAATGACGTTACCTAAGGTGACGCAACGCGTAAAAGATAGCGTATGCTTATGTGGCGAAGCGACTGACGGGAAAGTCAAAAATTATGAATTGTTAGCCGACGTCAATATATGGATGAGCCCTGACAGTCTGCGGCAGGTACAACTCAATAACTCGAGGAGTCGGTGTTTCACGCTGGAATTAGGCAAAATGCAAGTCTTCGACACGATAATCGTGAGGTAGAAGCAACCCATCGATACGCGTTTTTGGAATTACATACCTTAGCTCAAAAGTGGGAACTGATTCGAAGATGGGCACTGAGGGGTGCAATATTTGGCGCACAAAACCGGTTTGAAGTTGTTTGCTCATGTAAAACTTTGCAGCACCACGCAGCAAGTAGTTATTGCATCCTAGCTGGAGCGCGTAAGCAAGACCATATGTAATAGTTGGTATAAAGCTTCCCCCTTCGGGCATCCTTCTGTTACAACAAATGTGTGCCCGGCTGGTGGAGTACTGGGTGCTTCAGAGCGTGCGAGAGTGTTCCAAAACATTTTTCTGAATATGTTACAAAACGCATCCTGTCGTTACAAAAAAAATCGGAAAAATTTTGAAAAATCGAAAAGATGTTAAAATTCGAAAAACTTGATCGCCGTTACAAAATGTTCCAAAAGGCATTCTCCCGTAATCAAATAAAAAAATTGAGAAAATTCTGAAAAATGAAACAAATTGAGAAAAACCGGAAAAAATGTAAAAATTTGAAAAACTGACAAAGGCATCTCGCCATTACAAAAATTTGACAAATTGCATTCTGTCGTCAAAAAAATTCAAAAAATTCGGAAAAAATTGGAAAAGTAAAAAAATCGCAAAAAATGAAAAGTTACAAAACAGGAAAAATAAAAAATCATTGAGAATAAACGAAACAGCAAAATAAAAATTTGCTGCCAGTTTTTTGTCATAAGCATGATGCACTTGCGTTGCTCGTCGGTTTCACTTGTTTTTCATTGGCGCGGGCTCGTTGATTGTAACTGCGCAGGCGTGAAAAGCAGCAAGACCTTGGCGACGACATCTTTCAGCCGTCGTATTAAAGCGAAATTTGCCCTCTCTGGCTTCAAAAGATGTACTTTAGCTGTAGAGCTCCAAATAATCAAGCTGGCAGTTTCCGGCGAAAATACTGCGCTGTTAGAAAGATTTTTAATTTTTTAATTTTTCCAAAAATATTTGAAAGTCAAAATAGTTTCGTACGTGTAAGTGCAACTACGGATCGGCACGTCCGACTTGTTTCTTTTGCCTAGTTTTGGCTTTCGTCGCTTGCGTTACTAGCGTAGTGTGGGGCCGGATTTCGCGCAGAAGGTTTGGTCGAAATACCGACCCTTCAGAGGAGCCGGCGGCAGAGACAACGGCGACAAACGCACTTTACTTTCACTTCTTGAGCGACGCCCTGGAGTTGAGAGAACCAGCGTAGCTTTTCTGCTTTCCGGCATCGCGCCGTGCTTCGGGATGCAAACTCTCGACACCACGAGCATCCTGAATGCGTTCGTCAACGAAGCGACAAGATTTGAGATCACATTTTCCAAGTCGAAATAGCGATTGAAAATCCAACGTTCTGTTTTCCTATTTTTCGCTTAGCGTTTCCCGTAGAGATCCAAAGTGACCTTTGTCATGCTCCAAATTCCAACCCAGTGGTTGCGCGCTTTCATGCGCCTCGAGCAAAGCCTTTTCTTTCCCGAAAACGCGACGTACGACGAGCGAACGCTAGTGTCGAAAACGTTCTTTCGCTGCGCTCGCATGCTTCGTTGTAGAAACGTCTTTGCGCAGAACATCACGAACGCTGTGAGCATGAGCTTTTGTACAAGGTATAAGCTGAAAGCTGCACCTCTAACCGCCAAGGGAAGGGCGTGGATGAGCCTTTGCGGCGAGGAGAATGTGCATTGAGTAAGGCCCTACGCGTCCTTCCATCGGGACCCCGTCGTGTGCTTTGCGCTTTCGAAAAACGCAACCCGCGCCGGCGCAGGAGTCACCATATACGGTGATCCGTAGCGGCAGGGAGAGCGACGTGTAGCAACAAAGCTCGACGCCTACTTTTCCAACGACGGAGTGCAGCCCCTCCTGCGCCATTTCGAGCGGAGCGGCTGGACGTGCCATCGAGCGAAATTTCACTACGGACAGCTGGTTTCTACACCTTCGTGGTTCCGATTCGCAAGCCGATGGGGTGCAAAAGGGCAAATCTGGCGCGACGACCGTGCTACGCCGCGAACGCGAAGTTTGACTGCGAACGAACCTGCCACAACGAGCTGGTTCGCAAATGATGTGTCTACTAGTCCGTCTCCTAAGGCGATACGCGGACACTGCACGAGGCGCATAAGCTTTTCGCCAGCAGCCTCACTTCATGTCTTCTTGGCTACGCGGGCGCCACTGCCAAACGAGCCACCTGCTTGGACGGCTGTCGGAAATCCACATAGTGTCACGACGTTACCCAACAAACTTCAGCCAAATCCGTCAAGGCGTTCTCGAGTTACGTTCAAAACAGTTTGAAAATGTGTGCCAGTAGGCCTCAGACTACCGCTGACAAAAACCATCGATGACGACAAACTTTAATGCACATTTTTTCGACATGTGTGCAGCTAATTTTAGAGAGACGAAGGGAAGGGAAATTGCCTTGACGTTTGAAATCTTTCTGCAACGATCCGAGCAAGCTGTCACCAAGCTGCCGGAAAAAAATTATATTTTTCAAAATTTTCAAAAATAAATTCTGCGAATTCCCCAAAGAACTCTCAGCTCTACTGCAAGCAAAGATGGCAGCTGAGCTGGCATGATGTTGGGAAAGAGTCCCGGCTGCCACCGTTTTCTCACGGGCTGAAACAGTAAACCGACAGGATTTCGCGGACTGCGTGCACACAACAATGAGCGCGCGTGCGCCGATGATTTAGCACTTGCCGCAGCCAACTTCTACAGAGAAACAAATTTCAAACCGGTCTCCTGCCCGGAATGTTGAACCCAAAGTGTCCATTTTCGAATTTCATGAAAACGGTGAATGTAGGGTATCTAGCGCAAAAAACTGTGTCTCAATCAGCTGCTTCTAGCTCGAGATCGACGCTTAAGATTAAATTTCGTAGTTAAAGGTGAAATTCTTAGAGCTAACAGACAGCAGCGAAACCACAGTTTGTCTGTTGACGTTTCGGTTTACCTTGTAAACCTCCATCACGACCTACAGAATCCAAATTGAAACTAGCTAACTACATAATAAAGAAAAGGACAACAGGGAATGGGGAAGCGAGAAGGGGGAGAGGAATTGAATTTAGTAATTGAATTTACACAGGAAAGCAACTTTGAAACGCTCCCCTGCACCAGATATTCCACCTCCAGGGTCCACCTTCAAAATCCTAGTTTCTCTTGACCTAAGATATCTAGCGCAAAAACCACGTCTCAATCGGTTGCTCCTACCTCAAGATAATTTGCCACAGACACTCACTCACTCATTCACTTCCACGGACAGAGGCTATCGCAATAGCCTACACTTATGTGTAAGTGGGACTAAAAAGTAACACAGAGAAAAATGAAATAGAGAAAAATATTGCAAAGAAAAAACAAGTCGAACGTGCCGCTCCGTAGGCACACTACGTTGTACGTTTCCTTGCCAGATTTCCTGCAATGCATGCGTGAGAATATATTTGCAAACGCAAAAATATTCGCGGCGCTAGCCCAGATCGGGGGGGGGGAGGATTTTTCCTTATTTTAATAGGAACAAAATAAAATATTAAACTACTTTTACGAGTAGGACTATTTTAGGCTATCGAGCAGACTGACACCAGACACGACCAAACGCGACGTTTTGCCTTTACTTTGAAAGGCTTCATCAGGCACTTACACGTTTGGGTTACAACAAGATATAAAACTACACTAAAAATATAGCAGAAAAATATAAAGAAAATATTCTAAAGCAATACTGTGTATTTCCCTAAATTTTATTCAAATTCTTTTTTATAATATTTTTTCTTTAGTTTCCCCTATTTTGCAACCCTTTATTTTATTTTTCTTATGTGCAAAAAAGCGAGTTTTACTGCATTTCATTTTTTTTATTTTTTTACAATATTTAAAATTATTTTCTCTACCCTTGATTCTATTCTACTTCCCTTATATTATTTTTTTTTCACTCCAATTTCCTCTATTAAAATACGGAAAAGCGAATTTTCTTTCGATTTCGATTTATTTTACCTTTTCCTTTAATGCTTTCCTTATTTCATTTTTGGCATATTTTATTCCACCCCCTTTGTTTCTCCTTTTTGTCATTTCGTTATTTGTTCCTCGTCCGAGGCCGTTCACGAGTTCAATCGATAGAAGTGGAATGTCAAACGGTTGCAGTTGCTGGTGATGTTCGTGCGTTGAACGAAAGGGTGTCTGCTCTCGAGAAAACCTTCGCCGGGCTTTTGAATCTGCATTCAGATCTCTAGTTTGACGACTGTTCGGAATACACCGTAATTTAAGGTTTTTTGGCTGCATTTACTTGCCTCAGCCAGTAGAAAGATGAAGTTTACATTAATACATTTGACAAGAAAGGCTTTGCCTTTTAGGTTGTTCCATGCCATCGTTGTTAGAGCAGACCTCCACCCACAGTGCCAGTTACGAAGAACTCGATGGAAACAGCTGCTGCGTTTTTAATGCGAAACTTAAGAAGCAGAAAATTGATTATCCGTCGCAATCACAATATGGTTTACTTTCCCTCATTAAGCACCGACAGCTACTGCGTTTGAACGAACTTTGTTTGCATTTGCTAGCCCCTGAAACATATTGCCAGCACCATAGAGTTTCCTTAAACGTGGCGAGAGAAAACCTTACATATAGCGAAGTGATAACTCACAAGACTTCATTTTCGTCTTGGCACGCCACGATGACCCATCAGTTCGGTGAAGAAACGGGCATCTTCGGTTTGCACTTGTTCAAGCAGCGTCGAAGTACTGCGAACGTCGTTTTCTGGACTCTGCTGATCGCCATCTTTGCATGCTATACCACTAAAAGCTTAGTGAATCTTAGCCTCAAGTATCTTAACGAGGAGACTGTCACCCTCGTGCAGCAACAGCGCGATTCAAACGTCGTTTTGCCTTACTGCGAAGTCTGCGCCTACGGCAGTCTCACTGCTGCCTCAAAGCTAATGCTGCAAGCCGAAAAATCAATACAATCTCAAACGAAAAACACGAGCATGAGCGTCACTGATTTCCTATTGGCCATGAAATTTCTCGAACAATTGCAGCGGACGGAAAACTCAACCGGTAAGAATGCAAACCTCACCCAACTGATTTCTTCAAATCAGGACCTAATTGCGGCCCATTCGACCATCGCTAATCTTTCCGACGTCGTTTTCACTCGATTTTGTCAAAGCCTGCGGCTCAGCGCTGCTTTCGAGAACGCCGTCGCCGGTGTCAAGCGCAGCATCGGACCCATTTGCGACGCAGAGCATCTCCGGCTTGGTGACGTTGAGAATAGCCTATGCATTGCGATCGATCTCAGCGAAGTCGTGTTCGATCAAGCGGACGACACGATCGTCGTGACAACCGCGACCAAGGCGTCAACAGAGGAGCAGCTCGGTCTTAAGATAAGCCAAGTGTGGTTCTTCTTCGACATCAACGATTACCTCTCGATGGAGACGAACTTCGAAACCGAAGTTCAGCTGCGCGTCGAGCGGGCGCATCGGTTCTATATTCGCAAGAACGTGGTCTATCTCGATCTCGACCTTCGACGTCACCGATGCAGCGACGACCGTTTTCGAACGCTTTGGTGTTCGCGCCTTTGTGAGTCGGCGTTCTTCTACCACGCGTTCGGGTGTTGGTCGCTGCTCTATGCGCATCAGTTTTCGCGACTGAGGCACAATCAAACGAAACGTCGTCGATGTGAGGCGGACGACTATACGTTCTTTTCGGCGGCGAATGTTTCACTGGTCGCTTTGGCGAGACGTAAAGAATGTCTTGGAGACTGCGCGCAATCGTGCACTAGGATTGTCTACTCGATAACGTCGGAGGTGATGAATTCGAGCCTTCGAGGCAAGTCCGAGGCAACGATCTACGTCGTCGAGAACGTCTACCCGGTTTTTGAGGAGCGCCGGGCAGCCGATTTTGAAAGTTTTCTCTCCGACTTTGGCGGCGTTCTTGGGCTCTGGCTTGGCGCTAGCTTCGCTGGGATTCTGCATGTCCCGATCTTTTTCATCAAGATAGCGGTAAACCGGTTTTGTGACAAGAAGACACGTTCGGAACAGCTAATGCAAAGTCACGTAATGGAACTAGAAGAACATCCTGCTAATCTTCTGCTAGAACTTGTGGTTTTGAAGCAGAGAGTTGCCGCGCTTGAGGGAGCTACAGTCATCGCCGATGTGAAGCGAAATTCTCAATAGCTCAGCCTACCTGCTGGTATCATTAGCTGTTTACATTTGAAACATTAGACATGGGTACTGGAATACTGTCGATGCCATCCCACCTAATGTTCGATGGGGTGCAATGGAGCTACATGGGGCGGTTTGGCTGCAAGAAGCCCGGCGGCGGTTCTCCGTGGGCCACAACTTACATGCTTATAACTCACGTGCTAGTCTGTCAGTGTAGCTGCTTGCAAGCGTCTCCCGAATTGCGTAAAAAAAGAATCTTTGCCTTGCCAAGCATAGAATTGATGTCTTTCAATAATAATAACAGTCATCGCGTAGCTTGCTTGTAACAGGCACATATCTGTGCGTACCTCGGAGACGATAATTGAAACGCGGGTAACGATGTTGCTTGCCTATCTTATGACTCGGAGCTCATTAGCACTTTGACGTCAAAGGAGACAAGACAGACGGAGGCACCAAGGCGAGGCGACCATTTGTGTGACCCATTGATCGACAAATGTTTCTGCACCTCCCGACTAATTATAGACACGCTAAGTGTCCCTTGAAAATGCGGTATACTACTTCCAAAACTACGCTATACTGGGAGACAGCAGCAGAGTAGAATGTCCGAAGGTGTTCTAGAATCACTGATGACAAGATCAATATTTTGTGTAAATTTTGTTTGCAAAATTAACTCGGATTTTTCTTCTCTTTGCTGTTGCCAAAAGTCCCTGCGACGTTTCCTGTTGACTTCCGCCTCGTCTGGTTGCAAAACGCATTCAAGCCTCTTTGTCTGCGCGACACATACCAGATTCAGTCTTCCGCTTCAAATTTGGATCGACGTCGCACGTTTTAGTAAAAATGCAATGCAGAGACGCCAAATTGAATCCGCAAGCGCATCATTTTCTAAATGAGCCGACGAAACACAATTTCATAATTTGTTGCTCACTCTTTACAAATTCCCCGACGTGCAAATCAAGCATGTGGCTCCCGGTGGGAAAGGAAATAGCGGCGTCCTAAATGATGTCGACTATCCGAAACTACTCTGCTAGAGGAGTTTGAAACTAAGACAGGAAAGAAGAGAGTTGAGCAAAAAGGGGTTGCTATCAAATTGGCGGATTTCTGCGACCTGACTAAATCTTTTAAGGTGCGACTGATACGAACGAGGGTGAACATTGCCGAGATCGAGCAAGAGGCACGATGAAACGACTGCTGGAGGGAGTTCGTTTGAAACAGCGCAAAATCAGTCGTCAGCAGATGTTTGCGTCGGCGTTAACATTTGTGCTTCAGTGCTTATTGACGGCCGATGCCCTCGGCGATTTTTATTCAGGCACAATGCCACCAGGTAGGTGCACGTACCTTCTGGCTCCTTAGTCCTCTCACCGTACGTAGTCGTACGCATTTGGTGGCTAGCGTGCCGAAATGATCTAATTTTTACCGTACTTTTCCGTTTAGATGCACCGGTGCTATTACATTGGTTTTTGCCCTTTTCAAAAAAAGTGTTTTTCAAATAGTGGTCTCTGCCATTCACTGCCTTCGTGGCACTAAGTCGCCAAGACAAACGGCTATCATGTGCAACAATATTTTGCACTTGCTAGGCTGTGGTGCTCGTGCTGCTAGAGACAGTACCGTATTTTCCCGCATGGAGCCTCCTCCCATAAATAGAGCCTCGGGGACTCTCTTAGGGCGGGAGTTGTATTTAGAAAAAGTATTTTTGCCAAAATAAATTTCTTGAGATATGTAACGCACCTGCATTTCGCGAATCCCAACGTACAGGAATACTGATTTACTGCGACATGTAGGCAATTTTTGATCCCGAAATCCAATATTTAACTGCAGAATTGTGTTGGTGTGACGATAAGTATAGCAAGCATACAAGATGTCGCTTAGAAGTTATAGTTTGGCAGCTTTGAGAAGGGGACTTTATTTGGATACAAGTAAATCGGCAAAGCCGAAAAGGCATCCTGCCTTAAGACAAAAAATAAATGGCAAAGTGTCTGGCAAACAACTTCAGACGTGAAAAAGTATAAATGTGACGAAACGAAAAATTCAACGGGTATTCAAGCGTGCACGTCGCAAAGCGTTGACGCTGTGTGTTTAGTGAGAAAAAATTTCCAAGTATTTTGCAAATATTTTCCACGGACTTTCCAAATATGACCAGTAAGCCTCTTTGTTCTTACGCGCTGAGCGCTCCAGACAGGATGCAAAAATATTTATGTCAAAAATTGGCATTTTCAAGTGGAGCCCTCGGGGGCTTTATACGGAATAGTACGGTAAATGCAATGGCTTATAAGCGGAAAAGTATGTCAACTATTACATCGATTGTCCTAGAGAGCAGCGCACCGAGGAGTTATGCCTTTCGGCCTTAGTGTCTGTTTTTCAGTTCGCGAACCGGAGCTTGCATGGAGCACAACGCTGGCAGCTGCAAAGAGGGGTGATTTTAAGTTTTATGCGTACACCTGGCAGCTATCCGTACTTACATGATTAGTCAACATAGTCAGTTAAGTTCCCACCGCCTGCTCGACTGAGATGTGTATGGGACTTGAACTTCAGCTTGCCAGCTTTCTCCCTTCTTCTACAGGAGACTTTGCGAAGTATGCTCGCACGGACGAGCAACGACTACTTTACCATTTGCTTCAGAACTACGAACGAGCTGTGCGACCGGTGAGAAACGCTTCACAAGTGATCACGGTGAAACTCGGACTGACGCTCACAAATCTTTTTGATGTGGTACGTGGAACGCGGAAAACGTACGGTATAGAAGCAGAGAGCAGTGTCGGTCACTAAAAGGTAGACCAGTACAACGTGCATGTGGCTCCAACAAAGCGTTATGTGCCCCGTTGCTAAATATCATTTGCATTCCTGCCACTTCGTAGGACGAAAAAGGACAAGTGCTGACAACGAACGTATGGTTAGACCAGGCAAGTCAGTATCCCTAACGTTATGCACCACACGCTTTAGGGGGCACTTGCGGTCTGGAGGCCCACATCATCTTGCTCTCATTAAACAGTGACAACTGATCTGTTTATGCACAGGAGTGGCACGACGAACTGCTCACTTGGGATCCGCTGGAATTTGCGAGTATCGCATCGATTCGTATTCCGTGCGATCTTATATGGTTACCCGACATTGTTCTATACAACAGGTACGTTATTAGGAAGGAATTGATTGAACTTCGTCGATTCCCTGTCTGCCGGCTGTGTTTGCACCCAGAAAGACCAACTTTTTCACGATTTTCCCCTGTTTAAGCGCCGATGATTATGTACGTGGATATATGCGTTCGAGAGCGATGGTTTACTCCGTAAGTATTAGATCGCGTACTTACAAAGTCACACGTTTTCTCAACAGATTAGCTACATAACATGTAAATACATTCTCCTTTCGTCCCGCGCTTCTTCTTTGTCTGCTCTCAAGCGAAACAAAGTCTTCTAGGATGGTACCGTATTTTGGCCACCGCCGACGCAGCTGCGTTCAACGTGCAAAATCGATGTGACATATTTTCCCTTTGACTCGCAAAGGTAGGTACCAGGCATGTGTAGGCTAAAAGCACCGAACTGATAGAGCTTCTTCGTTCTACATACACATAGCACATACAAATTTTAGATGTTTTCTGAAGTTTGGCTCTTGGACCTATCACGGTAATTGCTTTGGAGGCGTCACAGCACAGCTGCAGTGTACCAGATAGATCAATGGCTTTATCGTTGAAGGCTTTCAGCTGGACATTACGAATCGAAGTGAGAACATCGATTTAACGAACTACGTAGTCAGCGGCGAGTTTGAGCTTATCAGCGTCAAGCAGAGGCGCAAGGTCGTTTTCTACAGCTGCTGTCCGGAGCCGTAAGCCAGAGCGGAAAAGCGTTCGTACAGGGTTGGCACGCATTGCTGGCAACGGGTCATTGTACAGATGGTTCACTAGATCCTCTGCGTCCTCGCTTCTTGCATTATTGTAGGTATCCACATGTCACATTTTTCATTCACTTACGAAGAAAGACGCTATATTATCTTTACAACGTCGTCTTCCCGTAAGTCGTACCATAGAATGCACGGACGTAAGCTACCCACCACAACTGCACACAGCAAAAGTTAGCTTTAAACGGTGACTGCAGCTAGCTAGTATTGTGTGTTTCTGACTGCTGCAGGTGTATGCTAATGTCGGCGCTTACGCTGTTGGTTTTCTGCCTTCCGTGCGATTCGGTACATTCAAACTAAATAAGTTGATGGTATGAGCTAACTATATATTAAAATGCAGGGCGAGAAAGTCGCACTAGGTATTACGGTCCTGCTAGCGTTCTCGGTTTTCGTTTTGGCAATCGCCGAGAAGATGCCTGAAACGTCCGACTCGATGCCGCTAATCGGTACAATGTGCATGCGATCTCTTCGGCTTTTATTGCTTTTGCCACTGTTAGTGAGGCTTTTTATGCGTGCAAACTATCACGATATTTGGAAGTCACAGTCCATTGGCCAGTTTTGCGAAATTTCG
>JAQGBB010000819.1:0-16344 GCA_034691745.1 Prismatolaimus dolichurus
GTGTCACCGTGCATCTCGTGACAGCTTACTGCAATAGCTTCGTGCTCGGCGAGTGTTGTGTGAAACATCGAGTCGAAGTAGATGCGAAGGATCATCATGTCATTTCTAAAGAGGAGTTTAGAAAACTTGAGGTTGCAACTTTTTGTTGCATCCTGCCTGGAGCGCGCAGCGCGTAAGAAAAAGGATGTAACTGGTCATTCTGAAATTACCCCTTCCCCATATTTCCTATTTCCCGCGGACAAAAACTTATTTTCTCGCTAGGTAGACAGTGATAACGCTGTGCTACATGATGGTGAAAACGCGTGGACTTGTCGTTTCGCCATTTTCATACATTGCCACGTTAGAATTTGCATACCGCTCACTTTGGCGTCTAGGTTTTTTTCTGTCTTAGGGAGGATGCCTTTTTGGCTTTGCCGACTCCACTTGTTTTCTCCCGTACCTGAAGTTCGCGGTACAGTTTGCATAGCGCGGTCCTATCGGACAGAGTAACCTGATCTGAAATCCAATGTGAACACGAATACGGAATTACAGAGCGTGAGAAAACCGTAACACGCGTGGGAAAAGTATAAAAGTGCCTTTGTCACATTGTGCAGCTCGTCTCACTCACCGACTGTTCGGTGATTGGCGAGAAAGTGCGCAAAGCATCAAACGAGGTTGCCCTTAAACGAGTTACAGTCCAGTTAGCGATAAAACTCCGGATGATTTCAATGCAAAACCATACGTGCAGGTGTCGGGGCACGAGCTTGAAGCCTGAACGATCACTTTGTCCGTCTGTTTTGCGGTGAAGTTTTGGACGCAAAGCACTAGCAAAAGTAATCATCACTTATCGATCGCTTCCGACAGGCCGAGAATCTGAGCCATTACGATCATTCAGTGTGCACGATTTGGCTTTCATATTCGTCGGCGTCGGATAGTACGGCGAGGCGCATCCGCACGCTTTAACCGTGGCGCTCTGTAGGAGGCTATTCGTGCAACCCTAGACAATGAAAACGTTAAGCCTGATGACCACTGACCACTTCACAAGAGCTAAAAATTACCTCCGGGCTGTAGGCGTACTCCCCATAGTAGTAAGGGGTGGATGCAATATCCGAGAGCGAACTAACGCACGGCGCCGTCGGTGTGTTGAGTTTCAGCACACTCGTCTAGAAAGAGAACGATTTCTCGGTCACGTGACCCTTATTGCCCACTTGTTGGGAAATCTTTTACAATCGATATAATCAAACTGGTTTCCATTCCGGGTGCAACCACGAACGAGTCGGCGTCAGGAAAGACTTGGCTGTTTTGCGTCTGAACGAGGACCTGCATTCCGGCTACCATCGTGATCGGGAGGTACTCCTCCTGCTGGATGTTCAGGACGGTGTAGAGACCTAATAGTTGCGGTGGAGGACATGCTAGTTGTAGACGTTATACTTTGACAGAGGAAGAGGTCTGTGGGGGGTTTTAACAAATCATGACGCTAACCGGTTTCCTCTCCTGGGCGCGCCGCGACGTAGGGTTTCGATTGGAACTTGTGGTTGAACGTGTAGCAGTTGCCACTCTGTAGCGTCTCGTTCGCAAGGATAAAATCGCTACAGAAAAGAGCTCAATTGGTCTCAGTCATGAAGGTTTGGCCTTGCCACGCGCCGCTCGAATACCCTTTCTTGCACGCGTTGGCGCCAAAGCGACAGTTCACGACCATATCCTGCAAGCTCGAACCGAGCATCGCGAGCTCGCTTGCGTTCAGCAAACCGATCACAAACGGAAGTGCACTATCGATGGCCGTTGCCTGCGATGTCGACGAGGAGCCTGGACTCTAAAATTCTTTTTAATTTAAAACCATTTCATAACATGCTCGAAAATCTAACTTAAAATATATACAAATTGTAAATTTGCATTGAACAAAAAGCTATAAAATGAGGAAAACAAACGTTTAAGCCGAGTATAGTAGCCGCAACAGTTGCGTTGACGGGTGGTAAAAGGCTTGAAAAATTCGCGATGGTTCCTTGTATATCTAAATAAGAAATATTTTTGAAGAAAGCAAATTTTTAAACCGTTTTGTGTTGCTCGCGCGCACCAACGCAAGCTGGTTCATCGATCTCATAGTCCCAGGTTCGATTCGCCATGCACGTAACGTAAGAGTCGCCGACAGGCTGGTAGCCCGGATCGCACGTCCAGTAGGCGAGGGTGCCTGCGGGCAGCGTACCCGCAGACGTGTAGCCCGTAGTGTAGCCGTTGGGCACCGCCAGGTAAGGTGCGCAGTAGCCTACAGAAGAAAGGCTGCCTTTTTCTGCGTCCATTTTTGTGACCAGTCCAGTGAGATAATACCGGGAGGAACACTAATACAGGACGGATTTGCGCCGTTGATCGGAACCCACGACTGATTCGTAGCACAAATAAAATGCTGTGAGCCCGGGACGGCGCCGGCTAGGTAGTAACCCCCAGTGCAGTTTGCAGAAAACGTCGAGTTAACGGGCATATTTATGTCAGTGTAGAGTTCTTCGATGTATGGATCCGCTGAGATGTAAGCAGCACATGGAGCTAAAAAATGTGGAGGTTGAAGGCTTCTGACCATCCACACGCTACCTACATGGTACCTATGCACGATGGATTTGCGCCGTGAATTGGGTACCAGGTTGTGTTGTAGCAGAAAAAGTGTGGAACGCCGAGCATCGCTCCAGCAAAGGTGTAGCCCATCGGACTGCAGGATGTTGTCGCCGTCGTGTTCGTCGGGTAGAGCGCGTTGGAATAAGTAACGACGATGTGCGTATCAGCGAATGTGAGGGTAGAACATGGTGCTGAAAGCAATTTCCATAACTTTCTGCCAATTTTCATTTTACGCTAAAGCTACGGCACCCTCGCAAAATGGATTCGCCCCGTTGATCGGGATCCAGCTTGCGTTGTAGCAGAAGAAGTGTGCGACACCGGGCATCGCGCCAGCGAGAGTATAGCCGGCCGGACTGCACGTCGTCGTAAGCGTCGAATTTGTTGGGTACACCGGGCTATACAGCGTGTTGGAGTAGGTGATGACGATGTTAGCCGCAGGCGTATATGCGGCACACGGTGCTAAAATATCGATTAATTGATTTTTCCCTCTCTCCTCAGCTTCCCTTTCGGTTCGCGCGATACCAGCGCACGACGGATTCGCTCCATTGATCGGCGTCCAGGTTGCATTGTAGCAGAAGAACTGGGCGACGCCCGGCGTGGCTCCCATCAGCGTATAGCCCGGCGAGGAACAAGTGGTCGTTGCGGTTGAGTTTGACACCAACAAAGCGTTCGAATACGTGACGCTAAGCTGAGGATCAGCGAAGGTCATGGTGGTACAAGGCGCTAAACATTACAATATTTTGTCTTTTTCGCTGAGGCTTCAACAGTGGTGCTTACGGGCACACGCCGGATTCGCGCCGTTGATCGGCATCCACGTTTCGTTGTAGCAGAAGAAGTGCGCTACGCCCGGTGTCGCTCCGATCAGCGTATAGCCGCTCGCACACGACATCGTCAACGTTGAGTTGTAGGCGTACGACGATGGATTGGAGTAGCTCAGCAACATATTTGGATCGGTGGCGTTAAACGCAACGCAAACACCTAGAAGTGAATTGCCACACAAAAACTGAAGTCAGTTTTTGTAAATTTTGCCTAACTCATCCGGACCGAAGCAGTAAGCAGTCGGCGACCAGGTGCCACTCGTGCAAACTGACGTGAGCGTGGAGGCGCCCGTTGTCACAAATGTCGAGAGCTGATAGCCAGCGGCGCACGAAATATTCGCACTCGACGAGCTCAGATGCGTCGTATCGTTCAGCGTGTTTGTATACGTGATGATCGCGTTCGGAATGGTCAAGTTCTCGCAAGGCCCTGAAGTTTTCAAAAGGACCACCAACGTAGACTAAATACGTGTTAACTTGGCAGCTTATGCGAACCGACGCAGATCGCTTCGTACGAATCCCAAGTCCATACGCCGTCGCTGCAGCTGTACAGGAACGTGTTGAGACCGGTCGTCGCCGCATACGAAAGTTCGTATCCATAGACACACGAGACGTACGCCAGCGAACCGCTGGGGTAGAAGCCATCGTTTAGCGGGGTTTCGTAGTTCACGATGGAATGCGGTATCAGTGCTGTCAGATTGGAGCAAGGACCTGTCGTAAAAGAAGAAGCGGTCACGTGACCGGCAACTTATTGAAGGACCAATAGGAATGGACTTAGGCATATCGGCGAATAGGCGGCCGGCGTGTCTCCGTCGTACATCCAGTCGCCGTTGTTGCATGTCCAGTCGGTGTACGTCGACGCCATCACGTAGCCGTAGTAACACTGAATCGTGCAGCTGGTGCCGCTAAGATGGAAGCTTCCGGCAACTGTGCTTGCGTACGCGGTGACCTCGGCGTTTGCGATCGACAGGTTCGAGCAGGGTACTGGAAAGTTTATTGATTTGTTGATTTTATTGATTTTGTGCTTGGTTTGCGATGTATTTGTATTACCTGCGCACAGCTCCCAGGTTTGCGGAGGTCCATAGTCCGAGCAGCAACCTCCATTACCGCTCATCCACTCGCCGTTCGAGCACACGAGGGTAGTGTATTCAGAGAAGGGAGCGTAGCCTAAGGCGTTGCACCGGATGTTCAGAACCTGCCCGTTTCCATTCGCGCACGCTGCGGGCTCGTATGTGAAGTTGAATTCGGCTTGTAGATCGCCAGTTGGCCATGACATCGTCTCGAGCGGTTGGCATCGACATGGACCACAGAAGGGTTCCTCTGCGCATAATTTGCAGTCAAAAGCTGTAACGGTTCTAATACATTCGCAACTTTTCTACTTTTGCATGACAACATTTCTTCAGTTTTGGTGCGCTCATAAAAAACGGACAATTTCGGTAACCGAGTGCTGTGCGCAATAGTGTTCGTTCGGGATCTCGATCCAAGATTTTGGGCTGTTTTTCTGATCCCGATCCTGATTTTGTAAGGCAAAAATCCCTCAGACTCGAGTTTAGTTAAGCATAGCTTTTGCATTTTTTCTGCAGAAAATTGAGATTTTAGAAAACACTTTCTGGAGATTCCCAGACACGTTCCCAGCGAATGGCTGACAGTAGCTCCAGCACCCTCTTTGCCAAAGACACATATACCACACAAGTGGGCCAACAAAGCCGAAGAGCATTCAGACTTTAACTAAATCAACCCAAATTGCAAATACTAGTAATGTTCTAGGATGCCCTGGAACACTTTGGAACACTTCGGAATATTTATGTTACTACCACGACCCGAGATCTCGCTGTATTATGATCCTCTGGACGTCCACAAACTTTCAATTTTCAAAGGGGACAAATGAGGGCAAGGGAAGCAAGGAAGCAGGAAGGAAATGGCCGTTTGAACAGCCAGCATCCTTCTTTTTCGCACAACATGGCAGGATGCAAAAATAGCACACTATCACTGTTTCAAGGGTGTGCACGTCATAGTGGTGCAAACACAGTGCACCTTCAAGACCTGATATACTTAGATTACGTGTTCAGAAATCCTGATCCCGGGGTCAATTTTTGCCAATCCCGATCCCGATTTTCTGAAAAACTCAATCCGAGCGAACACTAGTGCGCAGAAATTCGCGACCTGAAAAAAATTGAAAACGTCGGATGCGAAATTTGCTAAATTTTTCAACACTGAAACCAGACAGTACCGGGTGCGCTCCGGAATAGAACCGACCTATCAAAGAACCAGGTCTTCTATTGCGTTTTTTTCGGATCTCTATTTTTCGCACACTCAAAAGCTGCTCACCGCTAACTATCACGAACCCACAAGTCTTGGTACATTAGCCATTTTTTAGAAAATTTCACCACCAGTTTTCTCGAGAGTGGCTGCCGTAGAAAGCACTCCAATACATCAAAAGCATTTTCATATACTCAGTCCGTTCTAGATTCAGCTGCTCTGGAAAAAAACTGGTTGTGAAATTTAGAAAAAACCTGCCAACGCACAAAGACTTGTGGGGTTCGTGATACTATTGATTTTTTTGCGTTCTTCGGCGCCGATTTTCGAGTAGTACCGGCATGAAGTGACAGGTCAATTTCCTACATAGTCCCACTTCTGATACGATAGACACACCGCAGACGTACCGTAGACGCAAAGTGGTGTCGCCGCTGCGTCGCCGACTGGAAACGTTAGCTTTCCGTTCAACTGCCCGATATAGAAGTTAGTTGTGCTCTCGTACTGCGGACATGTCGACTCTACTTCTTCGAATTCACACTCTTCGGGGCATACATACTCTTCGACAGTACAGCTCGTCGTGATGTCATAGTTGTTGAAGTAGCTCGACACGGACGGCGTATTCCAGAACGTGTTTGGATAGGTGCCGCCATCCGTGTAAATATTATTCGGGAAACCGCAACTTTGCCCGTCCGACGCCGTCTGGCACGCAGACGCACCGTCGCTGTACAGAGCTACGACATCCGTCCAGCAATTGCCGTTCTATAAACGCACTGATTTGATATGGTCATTCTGGTCACTCTTAATTGCTTTTTAGCGGTTATTCATACAATCCACGTGGACTCAAAAATGCAATTTCAGCACTCTGACCCTCTTATGAGTGGTTGCAAAAGCATGTTTCGTGCAGTATACAACAAGTCTGAGCTTATGTTAGTTCACGTGGACTTTTTTCTGGGCCTCGACCTCTACACCTCCTATTTGACAGTCACGTGGATTGTGAATCACCCCTTACCGCCTGACAAAGAGCTGCGGCTGCATTGTAGTCCGAAGCCTGATAAAAGTAAGCGAGACTTCCGCCGGTGCTGCACGCGCTCGAGACGGCCGATGACCATGGGTTCTGTGGACACTCGTTAAGCAGGAGCTGGTAGCAGACGCTCGTGTTGCCGAACGTCGACTTGAAGTGTGGGTCCGACGAAGTGGTACATGCACTGTAGCTTGATGCTGCCGGCTCGCAGGGATGCGTGGTGGTCGTCGTCGTTTCGGTCGTTGTTGTTGTCGACATCACTAAGGAAAGATTGAAGTGAATATAGGCTCAAAAAATGCCTCTTTTAATCGAAAAAAAAAATGTTTCTGCGTACACCGTTTCTTTCGCGCTATCTCTATCGCTGATTTTTGAGGCAGCCACTCTGCGGCCTCGTCGAATTCTCCTGCTCCTACTGAAGGTGGTTCTTTATTCAGCAGTTTCCCGAAGCGCGTTTCGCATTTTACCGCTCTCGTCACGCAAAAAGTTCTGCTTTGGCGTGAACTCGGTTGACGCCGAAGCGTCTCGTCGCTTTCGCCCTGAAGCGATATTCTCCGCCTGCGCGCTGGTGTACGCTGCCAACTAGAAATTTCAAGCAAGAAATTAGGGACAACGATCGGTTCTGTCGACGGTATTTCTCACCAGTTGGTTTGCGGGCTCGACGAGCGCAAGAAGGCTTCGCTTGTACGGGTTGAGATTGCAGAACGTAACGGCGGGAAACGTTAGCGGTTCTTCAGTGATCTGGAAAATCTATGAAACGTCATTGCGATCGATGCAAACGTGATCTTCGTACGCACCGTCACTACGACGGTGACTGGATAGCTTCCGTAGAGGACGAGTAGACACGCCACTTGGTAGAAGAAGATCGAGATAAAAATGGCAAATATGCACAAGGTGACAAGTCGCACAGGCGTCGCCGTGGTCGGCCGACCCGCCGACCTGACACCGTGAATCGACGTCAGATAGAGTGTTAGTGTCGACATTTGGAGCGAGCAGCAAAACGGGACGACGAGCTGCGACTGACGATTTTCTCGTATCACGAGTTCCCGAAGAATGGATCAAAATTTATAATTTGCCTTCCGAAACTTGAGCAGTAGTTGTGACAGACCCGAATGGTACGCGCTGCCGTAAAGTGCTAGCATTCAGCTGCGAATCGAGATATAATTGCCCGATAGTTCGATCTTCTTTTTTAGACGTCGCTGCTTGGACACAATTACATCGACCTTCCGTGTGCTCTATTACATTTCTCCGCTTGCGAGGACGTCAGTCGCATGTAATAAAAGATTGTTGAAATATATTTTCCAATAGTTTCTTGTTTGATGTAGCTCGTTGCAACAAGGACTGCTAGCACTCAGCTGCAGTAAATTTGTCAAAATTGCAGACCCTTGTTATCAGTTGTCGTCTTTGCACAAAGAAAATCGCCAACAAATTTCACTTCGGTCACCTGCTATATTCAACACGTTTCCAATATGATCATCATTTCTAAGACGGTGGCAATTATCGATCCACTCTCAAAGAAAAATTAACGCCATCAGTGCGTAACAACAATCGGCCAGCTCGAATTCGGTCTAGACGCGCACACTGAACGATACAGCAATCGAAAAGCTGTTTGATAGCAACAAAGTTTCTGTGAACACCCTGGGCACACTGAGTGCTCTACATTCGCAAATGCGCAAACGTAGACTCGTGTCTTCCACAAGCCTTCTTTTCTCTGTAGATCTTCGATTTGTGAACATGTTTTGGAACGTCTTTTTAGGCCCATTCACGCATGTGAACGTGTCTTATGCGACGGAACGTGTCCGTCTGTTTCATCGATGACTTTCGAAATAAGAGAGCTAGCGGGCTGAAAGTTTTTTCTTCTGGAAATTTTCAAGAAAAAATAATCATTTGTTGCTCGACAACGCAAGACGGTGTAACTGATCTGAGTGAACTTTTTCAATCACTGGCTGGTACATCTGGTCTGCAGCAGTGCTGCGTTAGATTTTTTGTGGTCGCGTTGCGCAGTTTTGTTTACTGTTTATATTGTGCATGTATTGTGCTACATCGTTACCGCACTATGTTGTTGGTTCGAAACAATGTTCTTTATAGAAGAACCTAAATGAAGGGGTCACACAGGATGTTCCCATCGCTCCGCAAAACCCATCGATTTGATGTTTCATGCAGCCTGTTTAGACACATAGCGTGCATGCGAAATCCCTCTTGTCTACCACGACTCGCGCTTGCGGACTTGATTTTCCTTCGATACCACAATCGTTGAAAAGAAAATTTTCGCTATTATTGCGACCTTGCTAATTGAAACGTTCGCAAATAAGAGAAACTCGGATGTCAAGTTTGTTACGTAGTAGGCCTTCGGAGCGGCACGCCCGACTTGTTGCGTTATTCCAGGAAGACGCAGCGCTCGGAGAGAGTTCTTGACTACTGTTCAAACATGGATTACAAATACGGCAGTCAGCTGCATCGAATATGATAGGGTAGTCCTGGACTTAGAAGTATCATATATGACAGGGTCCGGTAGACCTCGACATAGGTATGGAAGTTTGAATATGATACATCCGTATATAATTTTTCTAAAAACGTAAAGTAACACTAAGACATGCTACAAGAATTAAAATGAAATGCACGCACGCATGCAGTCCATAGAACTGATAGGTGCTGCCGTCATGGCAGTGTATATTATTTTTGTGTATTCCTAGAGCACGAAGAGGTAGAAAAAAAAATAAATTATAGATCCATTGAAACGCCCGTTGGAGGTGGTGCCAGCTTTGCTATCATGACTTGACATGTTGAGCATTGCCGTTGGTGGCACATAATCCTGAAACGATGAAAATACGTGAAAAACCCTAAGATTTTTGTGCTACACCTCTTTAGTTCAATTAGCGCACTTTCATTTCCTCGTCACGTTCGCGTCAGACCACCAGTAGCTTGCGCACGCGGTCTCTCTTCCGCATTGTTAGTTGGCGTTGATTAGCGCCGAATAGACCGATTTAGCTTCGATATACGTCAGGTGCATGTAACTGCCGACGCTGTCGTATGTGCCAATGTACTTGATGAACTTCACGTTTGCGTAGCAAGACGGATATTCGTCGCCACGAACCTCACGTGATTCCAGTCGTAGTTGTCGTATCGGCCACAAGCGCGCGCCGTTCCCGTCTGCGCTTTGTCGGTGTTAACTTCAAATGAGATTGGTAGGTGAGAAAACATTTTAGCAATCTGTAAATTAGGCTAGTTTTAGAATAAGTTGCGTATTTTTAGGGTACTGGCGTATAAATTTAAAAATTTTAATTTGTAATTTGGGTAATTTTGGGGCACTTGACAGTGTTTTACGCAGCGTAAGTCCCCGCGGGCCCGTGGGCTCCGGATTTTTCAAATGGAGTTCTGGATTTTTGGAATCACAAGTGTAGTAGGGGGTGCCCAAATCACAACATGCCTCCGAATTTTGTTGACGGCACCCTGAAAAACAAAAGCTACGTAAAACGCTTGTGTTCGAGTAATTTCGAATCACTTACGGTAGATTAGCGTTCGTTCGGGATTGAGTTTTTCGCCAAGTCGGGATCGGAAACAAATTAGTGAACCGTTGTTTAAAAGTCGCTTACGACTACGAGCTGGCGATGAGAATGCAAGTTTTCTCTCTTTTCCGCTGACGCTGGCGCGACGTTGAGCGTCTCCATCATCTTCTTGTCGCTCGTCGACTTCAGCGCGGCTTAGTCGCTTGCGGAGGACTCATCGTTGCGCTGAACGCCCCCGACGAAAAGGGACGTTCAAGGGACGAACGGACAGCGAAATTGCTGTGCACCGAAAAGGCGACCCTGGGCTTTATCTCGACCGCGGCGAAGTTTGGGGCGTGCGAATTTGACAGCATGCGCCCCGTCGGCGACGCAACGGGCCTCTTCGCCGCCGTCCAGATCGTCTCGCAGTTCACCGCCTAGAATCACTCGTGGGGAAGGTGCAACGTGCTGCAGCTCCCCAATTGCGCTCTCATCAACTGCCTGCCGGCGGCGCGAATCGCGCCGACGGGTGTTGGCCGCTCACCGGCTACATGCTGACTGCCGGGCAAAAGCCGCCGCTCGTGCCCTTCTGCACTTGAAGCTACACGAATGAGGAGATCATCGAGATTAGCTCATTACCGTCGTTCACGGGCACGTAGATATGTGCATCTTCAACAACTGTACGTTTGCGCCCTGCGAGGCGTTTGTCTATCTATTTGAGGCTTCCCTGTGGTCGACGGTGCCGCATAGTGCGACCGTGATCACGACGCTCTACCAGGCAAAGCTGTCGTATGCTGTGTTCCAGAAGTACATTACGTTAAACGGCAACGCATTCTCGGCACATCTTGGTGGCTGCCTAGGTGCGAAATACACGACTAAGCAAAAATATTTTTAGTTCGATGCTTTCTTTTGGGTCTTTGGCTTGGTGGGTACATAATATGTATACTCCACGCTCCAAATTTTTGCATTTTTTTACATACTCGAGTTAGGAATAACGAAAGTAAACCGAAAAAACTTTGTGAAGCCCTAAACGTGCACCACGTGCACCGAAAACATGCACTTTCACCGGTAAAAAATTCTGTGCACGGCGTCTCTAACTCGGAGTCGAATCGAACCGAATAACAAGACCATAGAAAAGCGACTCGAAACGAATCGAATCTTTTCCACAAGTCGAATCGAAATCGAACCGATTTTATTCAATTCGATTCATTTTCTTTGCAGTAGTTTCGAAGCTTTGAATGTAGGTGCAGGTATTCATAGATAGTTTGCATGCTCTTCTCGAAGGTATCTTCCGTAACACAAAATATTTTTTAAGTGTTCAAAGGCGGTTGTGAGTCCTACCCTGCTCCAAACGGTTCAAGTTTGCATGTCTCTCAAACAGCAGAAAACTTTTCGTCGATGCCAGGAGGTGTTCCACGGTTCACATTGTTCCATGGCGTTCCAAATCTTTTAGGCAAGAAAGTTTTTCCCGTTACACACGTTTTCGAGATTATCGATTCGCTGCTTTGAGCGCATGTGCACACTGAGGCGTAAAGAGTTCGTTCTCTGAACGCTATGGAAATTGCAATCAAATAGAGGTCCTTTTGGAGCAAGAAAGGTGAATAAGACTGCGAAGTTCTTGACTTTCCGCTCTGGAATAGGGCATGATCTCAGACCCGAGCAAAAAGCCAAGAATTTCGCAGTCTTCTCCATCTTTCTTTCGTTTTTCTTTCTTTCTTTCTCGAGTTTTCCTAGAGCATAATCTTAGCTCAATCTTCTCTCGGTAGGAACGTTCTTCAGCTTCCAGGGTTCTTAAGACAAAGCTGAACACAAACTGGTACACAGTACAAGTTGCTGAATGCGTCAGTGTAGCAGAGTACTACTCTATGATTATGTATGCTGCACATGGAAATGCGTCAGTCTGTATACTTTTCACTCCACCTGCAGTCCGCTGAAAAAACGTTTTGTCAGCCTGGCAATGTATGCTGAGCAACTCTTCCCGTTTCACAACAGCAGCCTCGCCAGATGTGCAATACGCTATAATACCCAAAACACGTTTGTTCAGAATTTTTCTCACATCACTCTTATTTTCCAGCCTTCTCAGCCTCCGCGTCAATATGAGTAAACTCTTCGCCGGAAAGACGCTTATGCGCCACGATGGAGACAACTTCAAGAGCGATAGCGCGAAATCGCTTGAGGAAAAAGTGGTCGCTCTCTACTTCTCGGCTCACTGGTGTCCGCCGTGTCGCGGATTTACCCGTGAGCAAATCATTTTTGTACAACTATTTACAAAAGCATATAAAAGACATCTGAACTTAGTTTTTAAAAATTCGAAAACACCAAATTTTAATCTTCAACTTTGAAAGTCGGAAATTCCAAATATAAATTCACAAAATTCAACAGTTCATCCAGACTACTCGTTAAAACTGTGCGGCTTTGGTTATTTTTAGCTGTGCGAATTTTTACGATTTGTTTTAATCGGATTTATTTTGGATTTATTTCATTTTATAGAATTCGATGGTTTTTTATCGAATTTGAGGGTTTTTATCGAATTTTTGAGTTCTTCTCGATCTTGAAAGTAAAGTGGTTGAACACTTTAATGCGTTTCTTATTTAGCGGTTTTGAAAGCATTCTACAACGAGCTTGGCAACGACAAGTTCGAAGTGGTCTTTGTCTCGTCGGATCAAGGCCCCACCGAGCAGCTCTCGTATATGAAAGAGTCTCATGGCAACTGGCTTTACGTTCCACATGGCGATGCGTTCGGAGAGTAAAATTTCCAATTTTCTTTCAACAATTAATACTCGCTGGGCACATCTAACATCATTTGATTGTACTCGCAGGGAACTGGAAACAAAATTCGGCGTTGACGGCATTCCAATGTTGGTCATCATTAAAGCTGGTAAATTTCAAAAAGTTTGAGTGCCCTAGGTTTTAAAAATTGATTCTAGGACGTTTTAAAGTTAAATATATTAAATTTTGCAAAACTTATTCGAAAATCGACAAACGTAAAAAAATTGTTAAAATTTACAGATGGCACTGTCATCGACGATGACGGACGCACGTCGGTCGAGGACAAGAAGGAACCATGGGCGCAAGTTTTGAAAAAGTGGAAGGACGCGTGTGGTATCATATGAACCTCATCGGATGCGTCCTCTGCTTCCGAAAGTAGAGAACGTGAATCATAAAGAATCAGAACCTATGGCACTACCTGCGACGTGGACTAGACATGCCGTCTGTTTTCTTTAGAATATCAAAATCGTTAATTTTAAAATAAAGTTAACGGCGTTTCTGAGACCATTGTGCTCAACCTCTATTTGATGTCATCCTTTCAATAGCAGAAGAGGAAATGTTTTCACAGCTATAATTTATGAACGTGATGTACCGATCTTCGAGGGCCACTGACGCAGAGGTCCACTGCGCCTAAAACGACATTATGCTGACAAAGTTCACTGATAACGAGGAAATTTTGAAGCATGTCACCTGGAGAGTGCACCCTGAAATTTTCAGCTAAATCATTTAACGCTTTCAGATGTTGCGCAAAAAAAACATTCTGGAATATTTGCCATCGATGATGCTTTTATAAGTGGTTTCAAAGGGTATCTGCATGCACCTCAAGATTGGCGAAGTTGCACCGAGAAACTCCGCGTGAGCTGGGCAGACCGAGATTCCAGTTGCGTAAGAATCGTCTGTGTCAAAGTCACCGCTACGACGAAGGATCAATTCGGCTTCTGTTGTGACGCCACAATCACGACTAAGCTGGCAGCGCAGATAAGGCACAAAAATATTTGCTTTCATTTCTGTGACTGGCACGAGAGATCCTTGGCACTCTTGGTAGCCAGCATCGATGAGATTCTTGCGACCAACAACAAAACAGTGCGGCTGCGTCATCTATATGTTGCCGAACAAAATATTTCGGCTTTTTATCAGTTGACACGAATCTGAAAAATAAACGGCGAAACACTAAAGCATATTTTACGCCAAAAATTTTGCCAATCACCAAAAATAGGTTTCGCTAAACGGAGTCTCAAGAGCTTTCAACTTTGTGGTACGCACCTGCCTAACATAGCAGACGCGAAATTCTGAAAAATTTCGAGTTTTTGCAGTGTAAGTCACTTGTTAGCAAAAAATGGGCTGGACAAAAATTGCTCAAATATTTTTCAAAACAACGACGTGAATAGGTTACACGAAACCAAGCATCGGTACTTGTAAAAAACAGCAACAGCGGGCGTTAAACAACTGAACATTATATACATCTAATATAAGCTACCAAAGTAGCTAATGCTTATTAATGGATTTCTCAAATCCTCCTCCAAACAAAAAAAAATCTGTCAACGCCGTCACTTAGGCCACATATTGGCCTCAAATCACTGAAAAAAAATCGGGGCAGTACTTTTGTCTTTTTTGAGATAATTTGAAAAATGTCAAAAATTTTGAGGTGCGAAAACACAGAAATTGACAATGCATAGCGACGTAGCATCGACATGTTCAAGCTACGTGTAAAATGCTTAGCGGTATCGTCTGCGCCATCAAATTGCGAAAAGAAGACAAAAAAATTGAGCAAAAAAGGTTCAGAATTTGCGCGACCTACATCAATTTTAGTGAAAGCTATTTTTTTGCGAAAAAAATACGCGAAGTGGTCAACTTCACGCAAGCGCTGCGCGAGCACAAAAAAAATTAAAAATAAAATGTCAACGCTATAAGTTTTATAATTATTTCTAGTTTAAGTAAGAAAAATTTAGGATTTATTGGCTGACCCCCTGGCCGGCCTACTAAGGGCAGCTCCTCGTGGCTTACAGTCACCCTTTCTTAAACCACAGTGCAGCTAGTGAAATCTTCTATCACTTTTGTGCTCACGTCGCACAAGATTCTTGTCAGACGTTTCCTGCGCGCGGTAGCAAGTAAGAAGCAAAAAAATGTCGCCAAAACGCTTTCAGGCACTTCTTTAACGTTTTTGCAGGCACTCTTTCAATGAATTTTTTTCCCGTACCCAAAAAATATCAGTGCCGGCACTCAGAAAATGTCATCGACATGAATACTCAAACGTGCTAGGTTGATGATAGCGACACTACATTGCGTTTCCATGCGGTCTTGTTGGGCATGCGCTTTGGCCGGCAATTATAATTCTAACCTTACAATGCTGAGTAGTGATACGATGAAAGAACATGTTTGTTTTTAATTCTACATAAAAGACGTACTGGCAAGAAGTAGGTACTTGCAGGACGCAAAGGAAAACGACAAAGTGTTCTATATTTGACAAATAAGTTAGAGAGGCTTGCACCTAGCAAATTTAAAGGAATGGCTTAGTCGCAGCTCGAGAAAGGTTTGAAAATCGACTATTTTCATTTGCAATTGTAGAAAGAAAATGCAACCCTTTTCGAGGTTTCTTAGTCGAGCCGTTTGCAGCTTCGCCGAAACGACGAGCGTCGACGGCGTCGGGCAGATCGTGCGCGCCCTCCATTGGACCGAGTCTCTCTTCTGGTCAGCAACCGTAATCGCGGGCATTTTTTTCACTTTCCGCGACTGTAGCGCGCCCATCATCGGATACCTCAACGAGGAGACCGTGAGTAGCACCAGCTTCATAATGAATACCACAATCAGCTTTCCGGGCTCGTCGCTCTGCGTCGAAGTCGACACGACGAAGCTTGAAATTCAAAACCTTTCAGCACTCAAAAACGCCGAGCGAGTGCGTTCGTTTTCTGCATGCCTGCGGCGCACTGAGTGCGTGAACGCAAGCGACTTCTTCGACACGTTTACCGACGAAATCCATGCTACGTTGAAGCTTGTCTCTTACTACTCGGCGATGGAGGGCGGCCGCGAAATTCAAATACACGCGGCGAACGCGAGCGTTCAAAGCGTTCCACACGCGTTCTACCGTAACCTCGTTGACGAGCAGATTAGCATCGCTCACCTAACTCGAATGCTCGGCCACGCAATGTGTCACCGAATGCGTGTCGAGATCGTCTACTGGCGGCGAACCGTGCAGGTCCTCTACGACTTTTGCACATCGACGAACGTGGTATGGTTGGGCATCCCGCCAAAGACCTATGACGAGGTCGACCTCGTCTGCTTTGGGCTCGAAAATTTCACCCGCTTTTCGAGCAAGGAGGAAACGTTCGAACTCTCCTTCTACCCATATGGCGTCATCGCAAGAGGATCCACTCAACTCTTCGCCTACGTCAACGTCGATGGCGTTCCTATCACCACCGAT
>JAQGBB010000820.1:0-16331 GCA_034691745.1 Prismatolaimus dolichurus
CCCCCCCCCCCCCCCCCCCCCCCCCCCCCCCCCCCCCCCCCCCCCCCCCCCCCCCCCCCCCCCGGCCCAAAAACCGCACTTTTTACGTGACGCCATAAATGTACGGCCCCGCAGACATAAGGCGCACAGATATGACAACATCAGATTCGTGCTCAGCAACCACCACATCAATAAAATTCGGAACAAAACCCGCTCATGTGCCGCGAAATTACACCAAAACACGTTTTCTTACATGGCACCGGACTTTTAAACCGGTTCCGTAGCCGGCGCATAGAGCGCCCTGGCTCCGAAACTAATCAATTTCTACGAAGACCCTAGGGTACTAGTTGCGAAGTTTGAAGAAATTAGCTCGTTTGTAGCGAGTTTTGTGGTGCTTGCGGACAGACATACCGACACCACGGACGATCGCGACGTGCCGTGTATTCAGTGATCCTAGAAGCATTTGGTTTGAAACCCGCATTACACAGCAACAAATCCAAAACCATAAAAAGAAAGAACTTTTGTTCAGAAACAGTGACAAGTATTAAATACTTCTTCAGCGTCAAGTGAGCAATTGCAACTCAGCTCATCCAAGAAAAATGTTCAGAATCGGGGTGCCGAAATTCGTGAGCAAAAGCAGAGTTGTGGTCTAATGGAAACGTTTTCTTCTCGCTAATTTCGCTTCGAGCTTCGCTTCCAAGCGCTATTTTCATTCGTTTCGGAAATACACAAAAGCGTCTAGCCCAGGGTGGTTCACCAAAAACGACCAATCCGAGCTTGCTTCATTGTCTCATGACGATCGGTGGTGCGTCGCATGATCTCAGCGAACGACAAATTCGACACAATATTTTTCCATTTTGTTACCTGCTGCTGCACGTGCCTCAAGCATGAATTTTAAATATTATGCGCACTACAAATCGTCAAAAATGAACCTACTCATTTGGTGCCGCTTGGTGTCACTGTCAGCTTCGGTTAGCACCAGCCGTCACACCATCGTCGTCTGCCTGCGCACATCTGAACAAAGACAAATGAGCAGATTCTATATAAAGTATGGCGCACCGACAGCACATTCATTCAATTATAATTTGCGTCAGCCCTTCGCTTATTCTATTGACTTGTTTCCTATCTCAACATCGATGCGAAAACTCTGGTTTGCCATAAAGAGTAACAGTACTACACGGTACGAAACTGATTGCGCGTAATACGTTGGTTAGCGATAACTACATTGAATTTATCGATAGCACACCAGAGTCGTATACGTTAGGAAACAAGTCAATCTCTCGCGTTCCATCGAAAGGAAGTAAGATGTCGCACCTGTGCGTTGTTTTGACCGTTGTCGCCAGTAGCCTCGTGCTTTACGGTAACGCACAGAATCAAGGTACGAAAAGCCGGTAAACATCTGTTTTATACCGTCTTTTGCACAGGACCGTTTCTGAGTAATATGCACTGTATGCGAGCAAATATTCATGGCATGATGGCCACCAAGGATGCTCATCTGAAATTCGATTTTTTTTCTATCCAAGCAAGAAAGTGTTTTTTTTAGAAGATATTTGAACAAAATAGTAGCATTATTGTCGATTCGAAGCTTGAACATTTTTGAATCAAGTTTTTTAAGACAAAATCTCAAAGAATCGAATTGGAAAAATTGTTGTCATTTTTTTCCTTAGCAGATCCAGAGTGGATGCAGAAGCACATCGTTTTACTTTCATCTATTGGTGAGTTTTCTTTCAGCGTGCACGGCAACATATAACAAGCAGTATTGCGTCGCGAAGCCGATGAGCAAGGGTTGCTGCACGGTTGAGCGTGGCATGGCGATTTGCCCTGCCGGAAGTCAGACGTGGACTGCCATTTACACGAATCAGACGCTGAACGGTATCTGCTGCTGCTTCAACTTCAACTATCGCACTTGCGAGCAGAATAGCAAAACCGGCGCGCTGACGTGCCCCAACGGTGGCACACCGGTGACGTTCGAACGCCCTGCGGACTGCATCTGCGCTCACTGAACTGGAGATAATAGCTTCTACTGAACGCAGAAGCAAGAGATGGTGTATTCTCCACTCACAAGCTTTTGTCTGATATAGCGGGCTTGAATGTAATGTGTAAACTGCATGGTTACTAGTGTTCACGTGTAGTGACGACCCCACTGTTGAATGAACAGAAGAACTACATTCCGAACGCCCGATACATCACAATACACATTGAGCTAGTTTCGTCTTCTAGTCAAATTTTAAATTAAGCTTAGTCTACGTTCTTGGGTTTTCTGCACTTCTGGGTATGAATTGATACATTACTAAACTTCTTAAAAGATTCACGTCGTCCACCACATGCAGTAACTGATAAATAAAGTTTGGCTGCAAAGCGACGCAACGTGCCATGAACTAAGTAACCTGAATTCTATATCCCGCCCTTCGACTGCCGCACGCTTGTGTTTTCAAAACTCTAAAACCCCTGCCGACGGTCATAAAGTGCAGAGCTAGAAATTAGTAGCAATTCATTGTTAGATCATAATGCGTTTTGTTCGTTCTTCCTCTAAACACGGCAAAGATTACGTTATATCAATCATAATTTCCAAAATTTTAACCAGCCTCAAAGTTGAAAAAACCTGTTCAGTTATGAGCAGCTACATTTATTTCACACGAATTCAAAAGTACGATCAAGGAATGCTCAGCTTTGTACGTCAGACACGCTTTCGCGGTCACATCGTGTATCTCCATAGTGTTAAGATCGCCTGCAGCGACCGCTCCGCCAACGAGGAGTCCGTTGTGAGCCATGGCACCGCAGCCCGCACGTGCGGTCGAGATGAAGGCGACGTGCGACCAACCAACTCTCAGTCTTCGGGTCGCACCCCTCGACGAGCGCAGGAGCTCATTGTTTTTGTTGCGGCCACCTCTGACACGTCACGTACGCATTCTACTAATATAACTAACGATGTTAAATAACGTACGGTACTATCGCCGGGAAAAGAGTTTCGTAGCCGTGAGGTGAAGCCAAGAGAAAGCGATTTGTCCGCGCGCCGATTTGTCGAGTCATCGATGCTGCGTTGTTGGCGAATGTGCAACTGTGCGCAGCGCCGTCAGCACGCATGCGTGACTTTGTAAAAACCGAAACACCTAAAAACGGAGGTAAAGACAGAAACACCGAGAAATCAGCGAGCGACGGGAAAAACAAACTTGTGCTGACGCAAATGCTTTGGCATGCTTCTTTTTCGAAAATCAACTAGCTTTTTGAGCACAAAAGGGGACGCTTTGTCGACGACTCATGTCGGATGCCTCTTCCAAACTCGATGGCGCCTTTCCTTTCATATTGTTTTTGTCTTGGGAGCAATCGCTCTGCTCGGGAATGGCCACCGACATATCTGCCATCAAACTTTAAAAATTTGTGGCACAGTTAGAGTAGAAAAAAGCAAAAAAAAATATTCTGTTTCTTAAGGGACAATTTGATTGTGTAACGTTTGGCCAATCGTGTGTAAAGACATGGAAAAATAATGCAGAATTGTTCCCTAAGATCTCAGAATTTGTGGTTTTGGTGTAAACATTTGCGATAATGTAAGACAATTCAGTGCAAATATAGCTTTAATTTCTCGAGTTTTTACAGATCACTAAACGCATTTTTTGTGCTCAGCGCTTTTTACGATTTACTATGCTGACACAGTGCCATTTTAGCTTGACGCTGTAAATAACGGGACACCACAATGTAGAGAATTGCACAAAGTCAAAGTAGTGTTAAAAAGCCGTAAGCTTTACGTTCTTAGCTTTCTGATTATCGCGGAAACTTTTATGACTAGCGTATAAAGTGAGCGTGGTGTGGGTATGAAACACAATCGGTCATTTGCAGATGTCTGGTTGAATGCAATTCCAAATGGTTGTAGTGCCTAATACATTCTTCACTTGACGTTGTCCCTTGTATAAAAGCTGGCCGCCCATGGGTGACGTCTTTTTACCGTAGAATTCTTGAACGTATTGATTAACAAACAACAAGAATAGAGGGAAAGTCCAAAAATTTCCAGCTGCCAATATTTATTCCCACCAAATCAAAGCATTGACCAACAATTAATTGTTTTGGATATTTGGAAGAATTATACCGTACCTCAGTGTTTGTTTCCGAAAAAAACTGCAAATAAAATTTTCCGCTTTACGGGCTAAGGAACGAAAACGGAAATTTTTTCCGACCCCTGCCGAAGCCGAAAAGTATTTTTTTGCCCTTGGTCGGAAACGGAAAGACACGGAAAAAAATTTAAGCGCCAAAAAAAATTTTTCCGTTTATGGCAATTAAAATCGTTCTAATATCTGAGGCAGCTGGACATTCAGCGGCATTGTGTGCTCAAAGCGGCAAATCTTTACGACAGTAGGCGAGACACAAACAGACCGTAACCTTTAAATTATTATGTAAAGTAACTCTATTATAATTTTTAGAAAAAATTTCAAGATTTATTTGAAAACAAATAAAACGTGCCATTTTTCGGCTGAGCAAAAACGGAAAAAATCGGAAAATTTCCGTTTCCGGCTTGGTGAAAAACAAAAAGAAACGAAAAAAAAATATTTTTACGACGCCGCTGAAAAGACAGGAAAAAATTTTTGACCCCGGTCAAGAACGGAAAAAAACCAAAAATCACTCAGAAAAAACACTACTGTAGTTAGCTTCATCGTGCTGTCAGAGTTCCAAAAGTTGTTTGTAACTGCGCGAAAACCCGCCTCTGCATTTAGCTCTTTGAATGTCATTTTAAAATTGACTCGCTTTCACGAGCTTTGTCATTACTACATTTTATTCAACACTGCGTCGTCTGCTCGCGGACGCGCACCGCGCGTGCACTCGCTAATCGCTGCAATTTCTGTTTGCGATGGCTGTGTGATGAAAGCGAAGCTTTATGCAGGACAGCAGCTGCTATCAATTCTGCTTCCACAGCTCCATCGCCGTTTAGCTGAGTATTCATATGGCAACGCGTGCACGCTGAACGTTTTCAATGCAGCGCAGAGAGTTTGAAGCGATGAACACGGAGGAGAATTTCACGTTTCGAAATTCGACGAATGTGCTGCAATCGATTGTCATATCGGAGATCGAACATGGAATATCGGTTGTCTTTCGCGTCATTGCTGCGGTGCTTCTTGCGTTCTATCTCTTTTTTGATTGGACAATTTTTCGAAACTTTCGCCGTCTCAACAACCACTTTTATGCATTCGTCTTGAGCTTCGCCGTCGCGGGTTTTCTGATGCTCATCGTGTTGACCAGCAACCTAACTTTCTCAATGTCGCGCATTTGCGTCCTGAACTTCTTCGGTTGTCTCCTGCCCGCCGTTGCAATACATACAACGTGCGATTACGCATGCGTTTATACCTCATGTCTTCTTGCCGTTAATCGATATTTTACGGTCACAAACTACTCTCTTTATCAAAAGGTGAGACGGAGAAAAATTGCAGCGAGTTTATGCAAGAGAAGCTGTTTAGACTGGGGTGATCGCGCTAGTCAATTTTTCTTTCTTTATATAAATTAAATTTTATTAGATCGGATTTTGATTTTTCATTTTAATCTTACTTTTATTTTGCACGAAATAGGTTTTTAGTCATATATTGTCAAAGGTTCAATAAGCTTCAATTTTAGTTAAATATAGCAATATATATTTAAAATTCGTAATTACAATCCTAATTTAATATATATTTTTTCACCATTTATATTCGTCAGGAAATGCGAAGAAAGTAGTTATTTCTGTTGGTTTTTAGAATTGCAAGACACTACAATGGGAAAAAAAGAAATATCCTGCATCCTGCGATTCTTTATACCAGGGACGGGCAGTCCAGGGACCAAGAGCCACATGTGGTTCCCTCAGCCATTTGAAGTGGCTCCTCGGACCTGCGGTGGCAAGCAAAACCGATTCCTCTGTGAGCAATATTTGACTTTTTGTTGCAGTTCAAAGGTACCCTAATACTGCCAAACCTACAGCAAAGGATTCGGCAATAGAAACTAATGCATTGTTAAAACCTTGCAATGAACAAAAGACGCAACAGTAGCTGAAAAGAAGATGAAAATTTTAACCCACCCAAACACTTTCGTGACGGCAACTGTTTGAACAAATGTGATGTTATTGCGTTTCACCAGAAATACCTACATTGAAAATTACAATTAGTTTAAAGCATGTCTTGATTCGAACTTATTGGTTTTGACAAGGACCTCTCACCCAAGTTTATCTTTCGGTCTCATATTCCTTAACCCAGCAATCGGTTTGGGCTCACACCTGAGCCAAAAAGGGTTTGATTTCTGGGAATTTTTTTGACCCTACCACAAAGTTTTGTCATCGATGGTGCTGTCATAAGTGATTTTCCGGGCCCATATATCAACTTGAACCTAGATTTGGCCTAACTTATCCCCGTACAAAATTTCAGCCCGCTAGACCTATTATTTGAAAAGTTATCGCACCAAGCGACAGACAGACACACAGACAGATAAGACCCACGGCAGCAGGGTCACTAACGTGCATCAGTGACGCTAAAAAGCAACAAACGTTGCTACCACATAAACGTCCTTCAACTGGCTGCAAAATCTCACAGAGTTGTCGTATCAAAAGCAGCAATCGTATGCGAAATTCGAGATCTCAAACGATTGCCGAGCTGCCGATAATCGTTTTCTCTGGCTCTTCAAAAGTGGTTGGGTTCCATTGGCACATTTTGCACACTAGAACTGAAGCCTTTAGGTAAAACTACGTAGACGTGCGAATCCCCACTAATTACTCTCTGCAATTTAGCTCGGTTTCAACCATGTTTACGGTGGGTAATCTCTATAAGATTTTCCATTGTCAATGATGAAACACAAGGTAATCGTGAATGGTGCTCAAAATTTTGCGGAGCACTTTTCGATTTTGGCGTCCGCTGCTGGCTTTCTGCCTGACTTTCGATTTCCGCCAACTCAGGGTGTCGTTGGTTGTTTCGTCCAGCGATGTTTCGCGTGAGACGTCAGTAGATTCTGTGTGCAACAACGCTGTGAAACGTTCCAGCTCGGAGTCAGCGCTTGCGTTCGTTTCGTCGGAAAATGACCAGTAAATGAATGGATCCATATTCATGGATGCAGCTCTTGAGCTCATAGCCATCTGAAACAAAGCAAATTCATCTAATTGAGGTAGTCTCTGCTGCGTGGTTCCTTGACGGATGCGCGATAGTTTCTTCAAGGTAAGACGAAGTTGGCAACATTCTTGCCGCCGATAAAAGCGTTGTCGTAGCCGTACAGAATACGTTAACGTAAACAGTAATGCGCGACGAAAGCAAAAGATTTGTGCCAAAGTGATAAGGTATGTTTTTATTGGTGCGCACTGTCGAAAAGCGGAACTCATCACAAACACATCGTGAGCCGAAACAGAGCGCGATGGGGTAGTGTGAAGCAAGCCTTTTCTGGTGTGTCTGATGCACAACAGGACGTTGAGAAAGCAATGTTGAAAAAGAGTAAAGAATCTCTGGAAACGTTGAAACGTCACAACTTTTCTGAAATCAATTACAGGTTTAAAATTTCACTGTTGAAGGAAACGATATGAAATTTACAAATGCAGATTGCCGTATAACGGTTCTCAGTGCAATTAGTGCAAACTTTCGAGCCACGTACACGTTTTACTCAGATATTAGTTCTAAGCAATACAATATTAGCTTTAATCGTTTTTGCGTTGTCGGTTGTATGTGGTGATTTTTTTGGGAAGGAAACTGGAAGAAAAGGTGGAACTTTTTTCGATTAAAGCAAAATGAAACTGAAAAAAAAATCATTTTTTCGTACTCCGTAGAAAGAAAAAACTAACTTCTCCCGACTGTTGGAACCATGCACAGCTGGTGTCAGTTTCAAATTTAAAATTTTGATCTACCAACCCCTTATTGTCAGTTCAACGTCCGAACAGTAAGCATTTGCTAAATCCGCTCGATATGGCGAAAATATTCGCGTCAAGAAAAATTATTTTGTTAGCAAAAAGTTTTTCTCGAATTTTGAGGGTCGTGTTTCTAGAGCTTCCGGTCTAGCATGGGTGATTTGATCTGGGCGCGCGAATATTAGCACTATAATTTGGCTTGCCCAATAAACGCGGATGTTCGTTATTTACAAAATTGCGTATGAAATAGAAGGCCAACCAAGTGCAAATACAAGTAAATCGGCAAAGCCGAAAAACGCAGCTTCTGGATTTACTGATAGCTCGAGCAATTCAAATGACGCCAAAAATCAATCAAACAATAAGAACAGCAATAAAGAACATTTTACTTGCAACATGCAACGCATGGCGCTCGTAAATACGGTTTTTCGCGCAAATTTTGTTCTGTCTACTACATTACTGCGCAGACCGCTCAGAACGTCCAGCAGCGAAACGATTACCAAAAGGCGAATCTGCGCCTGAGGAGAATCTAAAAATAAAAAGATTTTTAAAAATCGACCAAGAAACACTAAAGTTATGGCTGTGACCCACCCACTCACTTTCTCACTCACACGCAACTATGTAGGTATTTTTATTACTTGCTACGCGCTTCAGAAGATGCAAAAAACTCAGTGGTTTATTAAATATTGCGCCTGAGTTTAGTTTAGACCTTGCAATATTTTTTTGCTGTGTGCTAGTTCTGGCTAGCACCGGACGCCGGCTCGTGACGCCTTCCGACAGCTCCACTTGAGAAACAACTCGCGAAGATCGGACGAGAAGACAACGATGAGGAATGGCGTCAGCGCATAGTACGCTATGCACGTCCAAAGACTCAGCGCCAAAAATAACGTCCGAGCTTCGGCATTCCAAAAAATCGATCGGAACCAAAGGCCAAAGACGCACATGACGAGGCGATAGATGCCGATCGTTAGCGTCATAAGAAACGCCTGAAGCAGAATAGCGTTTTCGCGCCGCCGAAGTCCACCGGAAACGGCCGAGCCAGCATTTCGTATGCGTTGAAGCGACGGCATTGACGGCTGGTCAGTTTCATATGAGTGTGATTCAAATGTCGAATCGCTGGTTGCACCGTTAGTGGCGCTATTCAATGCGTGCCGCTCTTCTACTCTTAACTTCAAGCGATCTTTCTGCTTGCGAACTCGAGCGTAGATCGCGCAGTAGAGAAGGAGAGACATGGAAACGATAGCTGTCGGTATTGCAATGTCGTTGATTATTAGCCAAACAGGATCGGTGTCAAGTGTTGGCGAATGGAAATCAGTCGCAAGGTGCATTGAAGCGGCTTGAAAACCGGCAACAATTCACACGAGTACAAGCGATATTGTAAGTGTTGTCCATGAGAAGAGCTAAATATCAAAGGACTAAAAATTTGAATTTTACATTTTTTTCTTCAACCCCTATTTCGAATTTAGTTTTATGGCATTTTTGTCACTGTTCTTACTCTCGTGTAGAGCGGATAGTTTACGACGATGATATGTCGATTGATTGCGAGGAGAAACGACGTATACATGCACGATGTCCAACCAGCGTTCCAGAGAAGAAGCATAAGGTATCCGCATGAATACTCTACAGCGCACGTTGGCGATCTGGTTACGATAAAGTTCGCAGTGATCCTCGCGAACTGGAAGCCGCCCGCAAGTGCAATATTAAGCACGAATAGGTAGAAATGATTGTTCAGGCGGCGAAAATTCTGCACAATTCGTCCGACGAAGATGAGATCGAAAGCGAGAAGTACTCCGCTCACAATACGCGCCGAAGTGGCGATAGACGTTTCGGTGTGAGAGTAGACAACCGACCCTGTATAGTTAGCTGTCGCGTTGATCAGCGATCCGTTTGTACCAAGACCAGTCATCCCTCTCATTTAATGTTGCAATTTTGATGCTAAAAGCGCAAATTGCATTGGCTGCTAGTTAGCGGACGAGGTTTCTGTTTGCTATCGCAGCGTTTTCCAGAACTGAGAGTAAATGCGAAACGCAAATAGGCTTACGTGCTTGCACGTAGCTGCATGATGAATGTCGCGCCGCAAGATTAATTGGTTTGCAAAATTGCAAACAAACGAGGAAGTGCGTTTTTGAACGAGCGAAAGAACAAATCCTTTATCGTGTTTTTGGTGTCGAGCTTCAATTGCCGAGTAGCGGAAAACGAAAGAAAACGATAAAGCAAAGCAGAGTTCAGGAATTTTTTAGCCTTCTGGCGACACGTGTGCTTGTGGGCCAGATTGTTGTATGGGCGCTATATGTGTAAGAACTAGTGATTTTTGTCGACACGACAAAGAGAAGACAAACCACCTTTATCGTTCGGCTTTTTACATATGAACAAGACAAACTTGTTTGTCTTGTCTTGTATACAAAAATCACTAATAAGAACACAAAAGCGCCTGGTAGTGCATAAAGCGTCAAAATTTTCCATAATTATCAATGATAAATATTTTGCCAACATGCTAAAATATCTTTCTCTGAAGTTGTTTTTCGGTAAAACTGCAAGAAGCGGGTTGTTCAACGGGGACGCAACGTTGTGGCTCTGTAAGCTAATGTAATGTGCGGGCTGTCTGAAGCCGCGTTGTATGTTTGCATTTTCCCAGCCCATTTTTGATCAAACAGAAAGCTCATTTCCACCCTGGGCTCTCGGATTTCCGCAATCGAGCAAAAGTTATAGCTTAGTGCAAATGAAAAACGCTGAAATCGGAGCTCGGTTCGATCGGCTTTAAGAATTTTTTCGTTTTAAGATTTGAAAGCGAAATTACTTGCCGAAATCGTTTGAGAATTTCTTGGCTTTTGTTTTGTTTTGTATTGTTCTCTTCCGGCTAGCAACAGCCGACGGAGCTTATTATTCTTGAATGCAGAGTTACACGTAAAAGGAAAATGAGTCTGATTTATACTGCATTCGCATTAGAGCCACTAAAATATCGTGCTCAATCGCTCATGCTTGATTAAATATCCGTTCTTATCGTCGACGCAGACAAATGTTTATTATCTGTAAGGATGCAGGATGCAATTAGCGTTAGAGCGATAGCTATCTGTCAGTATCTACAGTTATCCATTGCTCTGGCAGGATGCAATCAGCAAAGTTTGGTGAAAGCTTGGATTTGAACGGAATGCGCTTTAACAAGTTCACGTCTTCCAAGACGTGTTGAGTGGAGTTTTTCCGGGACAACTTTATATGCGCATGATGCATCTGCTCTGCTTAGCTAGCGATTTAAAAACACAGTGTGCTTGAACAGCTTCAGTTTCATAGTCGGTACGCTCATTATAGTTGAGGGCGAGAAAGCATCTGCAAAGCTTATGATTCGGCACGTGACGTCATGCTTAGTGCAATGTTCGCTAGATACGTGGACCAGACGGACAAACCTGAATTGGTAACATTTGTGCAACAGAGCAACTACTCTGCTAGCGTGTAGAAAAGTCTCTCCACGGAGTGTGAAAATTTTCGAAGCAAGTTATCTGTGTTATCTTACTCCAGAGCAAACTTTACCGATGAAGCATGCCATAAACTGCTTTTTCTCTGACGCCGTCGCCGCACCACTCTGTATCGTCAGTGCAACCAATTCCTCTACATTGCTATGGTGATGACATGCCAGCCCCAGAACGAGCAAACATGAAGCTGGGCTTCTACAACAGCCCTCGGCCTAAGAAGGAAGTGGATCGGCATTGTGCGGGCATTACTTTTTGCCACGTAGACGTCTTGCAGGAAAAATTTGCGGAGAAGGATAGAAGGGTTCAAAAACGCTTCAAACGTCTACCGTCCACCGAAACAGAATCCTTACGTGTAATTAGACCTAAGATCAATTTAAAAATTTGAAAACTGTTGCAAATGTCGAATTTAACTTGCTTTGCGGCATGCTCTTTCGAGCCTGATTTATTGCACGTTAAATTTTTACGCGGGAAACCGCTCGCACCTGAAAAGTGTCACAACTGAAACTCGATTTTTGTCGCCTTTTCTCAGTTGTGCATTGCAAGTATAAACAGAGTCGGTCGGTATTCCTTTTGCGTTGCGATTTGACGAAACAACCGCTCGCCGTTGGCCATATTATGGCAGTGACCATCGAACAACTGGCGTCGCGATATTGTACTGAGCAGATATGAACGCGGGCCGAAAATTTTCGACCCGGCCCGGCCTGCGGCCCGCAGTTCCGAGGTCGGCCCGGCTCGCCAGTTTGCAAAAGCCCTCGGCCCGGTCCACAGCCCGGCTTGTCGCCCGCGCGGACCGACCCTTTTTCGGCCAATCTCATGTAAGCTTTTAATGTGGACGGTAGATGTCAGTTTTGCATCAATCCGTTATGTCGTCGACCCAAACGAGCTAGAATTGTTTGATATCGTCGGCGAGCGGTAACCAACCGAAGAATTTTTTGGAATTTTCCGTTAAAAACGCTTAAAAATTCATACAAAAAATGTTGTATAAAAATTTCGACCCGCGTCGGCCCGCAAGCTTCATGGTCGGCCCGGCCCGCATTTTCTAAACCCCTTCGGCCCGGCTCCGCTAGGCCCAGCCCAGCCTGCGACCCTTCTAGTCGTTGCATGTATTCGGCTAACGCGCGGGTTTGTTAATCTTTGCAGTCTCTTGTCGACGTCACAATAGTAAAATTTCAAACGCGTTGTGATGAAAACAACTGAGCCGACGCGTCAGAAGTTTGCTTCTTCGATGACTGACTCATCTAATGGAGAATCTACGACTCATGCGTCTGAGCACTTCGTTGCCAACATCGCCTGCATGAACCACGTCTTCGAGTTTCTCAATTACAAAAGTCGAGCTCAATTAGAAAGGTCAGACCAAAATTTTGACAAGCACGTCAATGTGCCGTATGCGGTGGGACGTGTGTCCGTCTGTCCGTCGCTTACCAGAATAACTCTCGAAATAAGATGACTAGCAGGCTGAAATTTTTGTGGAGGTATCTTGGGACAGTGATGGGAACTGATTAAAAGATAAGTCCCGAGGGCTTAATACAGCCCGGAATGCCGCTTCAGTAGACCCACTTCCACGTTAAAATTAATTGTTTTGCGCATAATTTGAGATTACCAAGACGAATTTGTGATTTCAGGTATCATCGGTGGTTTCAGGTTCACTGACGCACATTATGTGAGTCACTTTTGGCACAACTCTTGACTGTCTCGACGGATTTAGCTGCAATTTCGCACATATCTTCTGAGCTTTGTATTGTTTTAAATTTCGCGTCATCGCTGGTTTTGTCATCAATGGTTTCAGGCGCACTGAAATACATTACGCAAACTACTTTTGAATACCTAGACGGATTTCGCTAAAACTGTGTGTGTGCGAAGTGTGCACATGATATAATAAATTTCAGTGAAATATATGGTTTTAGTCCCATATGCAGACCCCTAGTGGGCCTCGAAGCTCTGTACATCCAACTTGCTAAAAAATGCAGTCGTAGATGTTGTCTGTCATCTTTCGCGCAGTAATTGATCCAGATGACTGCACACTTATTTCAGCGTTTGCACTATCGCTGACCAGTTGTGGAAGCTGGAAGAGGTTCTCGACGTTGCCGACGTTTATCCAACGTTCGGCGATCCGGAGACGTGGGTGGCGGCCGTCGTCGGCGTCTGTACAAAAGTCGGCCCGTCGTTGCGGAGCCTACGAATGTCCATCGGTCTGTTCATGCCGAAGGCGAAGTTTGCCGAAATCGTTCGCCTTTGTCCGAACTTGGAAGCGCTCGATTTTTTCTTGGCCAACGGCAAGCTTTTTGATTTCGAATTGCTGCCAAAGCTGAAAGAGTTCAATCTGCTTGGTCTCGACAAAGGCTACTACACGAAGGGGCAAATTCTTCACCACTGCATGCTGCCGCCGACCCTCGAGCGGCTAACGGGCGTCTTTGGCGCCTCGTCGTCGGACGAGCTGCGCGAGTTTTTCGTCAACCATCCCAATCTCAAACACATTGAGATGGCATTTGCTGGCCACGAGAGCAGGCGATCTTTCCGATAATCGCCGAGCATTGTCCGCGAATGGAGTCCGTTGCTGCTTTCGCGTGTCACTTCAGCTTCGATGGTATCGAGCGGCTTTCAAGCTTGAAAGCGCTGAAGCTGAGTATTCATCCGGCAAGATTTGACAACTATCCGGAGCTAACGACGGATACGATTATCGACATATGAGAACGTCTTCCGGCGCTCGAGAGTCTCCGCATCGCGTACCGCGACGGGAGCCTCGACGTTCAAGCATTTGAAGCAATCGCGTCGTTGAAGAGTCTGCGCGAGTTGGAAATTAGCTGTTCGCGCGATGTGCATGCTTTGCCGTTCACGGCCGCAATGCTGCGCGTGGTGTTCGCACCGACTGGAAGTCCCATTAGGTGCCTTTCGGTCTGTTTCGAAGGCACAAACAGCATAACGGATGAGATGATTGACGCGATCGTCCGCGGCTGCCCGGACCTTCGTGTCTTCGTCATTCGGCAGGCGAGTGGACTAGCGGTTGCGTCCCTTTGTCGGCTTGTCGACGGAGTTACGTCGACTGCGAGTTGGGATGCATCGAAGGACACCCTAGAGGTGCACTATTTAGTAGCAGCCGCTCGCGCGGATGCGGAGCAGTTTTCCGACCCTGTGCGTGCGATGGAGTTACCTCCGCGCGTCAGGGTTTTGGAATTTCGGCATGATGCGTTCAATTTAGACATTGTTCCGCATTCGTGAACGACCGCGATGGTAGTGGTTTAGTACATTTTTGCGGGCTGTCAGCAGCGTGGATGACGAAAAAGTCTCTACTTCAATTACCGAGTATTCCCCGTTTTACAATCCATTAGAAACATTTTTGACTTTTCGGATCGTTTCTGTTCTTGGAGGAGCAGCTTAAAGTTGCACTACTTAACTGGTCATCATATTTAGATTGAGATAGATTTATGAATCATTTTTTCGCCGTGGCTATGACTCGCTATCACTGGTTTCTTTGAATGACGATGACGACATTTTTCAGAGACTCCGAATTACGTTTCTTGCAAGCGGAGATTTTCATACAAGAAAATTGCGACTTTTTGACTTTCACACGCTGCAATTTTGTTTCAGCTGAACGAACTTGCAAACATTTTGGACGCGATATGTGTTGGTTGTCGGTTTCATACCAGGCGAAGTTTGAGCTCAGGCACACCGCTATGGCGGGAGATGAAAAATAAAATATCGCGTGAAGTGATGAATTAGCAAAATGTCCAGCGCGTCACGGAACATCGATCTCCCACCAAAGCCGTGCTCATGAGTTCAAACTTTGCCTGTTTTGCTGGAGGCCCTCCGAGAATATTGCCTGCAAAAAGTTTGTCAGTACTACCAGCTGGAACAAAATTAGTAGACATACTAGGTTTTAAAAACGTGACGCGCTGGACAATTTCTTATATGAAAATCTCCAAGTAGATACCTGACTACGGTGGCGGCTTTCCGTCGGTACCTGACCTCGGCTGTCGGTCATCAAGATTATTTCAAGTTAGTGAGGATCAGCGTTTTTGCTTGCAAGCGTCGCACATTTATCAGCTACTAAATTCGAGACAAAGTCGAAAGAGCTACTAAAATTGTTTCCATTTTGTTTCTACTTTGGCTTTCAAAAACGCAGACAGCTTTCATAAAAAAACGGGTTTGCGGTCCAAAAACACAGTGAAAAAAAAGAGTTAAGCAGTTTATGCACCGACCCGTCAGTGGGCTTCAGAAATGGGTACGTCCGATTTGTTTCTCCTGGCACAAGCTCCATTTGATCCTGTGGGGAACTGACTTCGTCAGTGGCCCTAAAAATCGTGCGGTGAAAAGGAGCTATAAAACAAAAAGTACGTGGCATTGTGGCACAGAAATTCAGTGCTGTTTCAAAAATGTTGATTAAGAAGGCAAAAAGAACGCTTACTGCGATACTGTGTTAGATTCAGTGCAAAATTTGCGTATGGCAGGGGCGCCCATACGAGGGGAGCAGGGGGACAGCCACCCAAACCGGTTGACAAAAATGAAAAATGTTAAGTTTTTGGCGGACGAAAACCGATCAAAATGCCTTTTGACAACAAAATTCCATCAAAAATGAACACAAATCGCCAAAATTTTGCCACGCTGCGCTCGGCATCTCTTTGACTAGCTTTTGTGAACATTTTTTTGTTAAAATCAAAAAAGATTTCACAATTTCCTAATGATCTGGGCGTGTAGCCCTCGATGAAATGAGCTCAAATCTGCCGTTCTTTTCGCGCTCATATGTTTCTACACAGAGTTATAAATCACCAAAAAATTGGTTTCCTTTCAAGAAAGACCATATGGGCGCCCCTGTATGGATACTACATACAAAAGGGAATAAAGCTTTAGGTCACAAAATATGTTAAGCTCAAATATCAACAAGTTCTGAAGGACGAACGAGTTCGTACTTCAGTTAGACGCGCCGCAGGAAAACAAGCAAAGCCGAAATGCCTGCAGCAAAAATAAAACAAGAAACTCCACGATTTGGAATGACGTCAGCTGGATTCGGAAATCGAAATGCACATGACGTCAGGTGCAAGTTTGCGCTTCTGCTTGGCAAT
>JAQGBB010000821.1:0-16316 GCA_034691745.1 Prismatolaimus dolichurus
AAACTTATGCAACATGCCGCTCGCGTGTGCAAAACCGGCCATAGGTAGGACTGGCTTAAATCCGAGATAATACGGTAAATGATGCCAAGTACCATCGCCGTTGTGGTATTTTCATTAGTTTTTATTAGTATGACGGCGTTGAACTCGTTTGAAAGAGCGACCCAAAATATTCGCGAATCAATGGCGAGCGTTCGAGACGTCGAGCATCGGCTTTTTGTTCTCGGCGGATATAACGGCACAACGCGAACAACAGCTGACGCGCTCAATCTTCAGATGAGCATTGCGAGCAAGTCGGCGCCTCTGCCTACGCCGCGTTTCGGTCACGGCGCAGCAACGGTGCGCGGTCTCCTCTACGTGGTCGGTGGTTGCGATGGCGACGTGCATGCTCTTGCAACGGTTGACGTCTACAAGCCGTCGCAGTTTGCGCCTCCGAGAATTTAATCTACGCGACAGACGGACGAGGGCCAACTAACTCGGTGCTGAGCAGCGGTGAAGTCTACGACCCGTCGACGAAGCGCTGGACGCCGATCAAGCCGATGGTGTCGAACCGCGAGGCGCACGCCCTCGGCGTTCTCCGCGGTGAGATCTACGCCGTCGGAGGCTACGACAGACATTTCACTTTGAACAGCGTCGAAAAATATGACCTTACGACTGACCAATGGTCAGCAGTCTCCCCTATGCAGATTTTTCGTTCGGGCCACTCGGTTCCGATTGTTAATGAGATGCTGTACGCGATTGGCGGCGCGTTCACCCAATCGGTTGAGGTGTACGACGTGGACACCAATCGGTGGCGTCACGTGACGGATCTGCCGACGAGGCGTGATTTGGCAGGAGGAATGTCCTATGGCGGCATCATCTACGTCACGGGTGGGCTATATGATGAAACTGCTTATCTTGATGCGGTCGACGTTTTCGATCCTAAGACAAACACATGGAACGTGTCGGAGAAGATGCGTTTGTCGATGCCACGCTACGGTGTTGTTATCATTTTGTGATTTTTTTCTGATGTTTCGAAAGCCGTTGCATGCTACGAAAGTTTGCACAGTCTACTTTCCAGCAGAAGTAAGATGACGCCACTGTTTAGCAGCGGCTTTCTTTTGCTGTTTTTGGCGCCAAAAGGTTTCACACAAAATATTAGCTTCCGGGATCTAACGCGGCTGCTCGACGTTGCTTTTGCGCGACCGTTTTACCTACTCAGACGAATGATCAATTTACGTATAGGCTACCAATTTACGCTTGAAAAGATTACCACAATAAACCAAGCTGGTCTTGTTAGCTCAAAGCTTTAATGCAGTTAGGTGCTTTGCGCACGCAAGATGTTGCTTGATTACGTTGTCCTGCTGCTCGACGATTGGCTCGTGTTTGCTCCAACGACCGACTCTGCTTTTGTGTTCAATGTTTTCTTTGCGAAGTTAGAGCATGGATCTGAAGGATTTTCTATCACTTGGCTTATTACTTATTACTTACAACGTTCACATTTAGCGCTACACCTGTCTAGTTGCGGTACCTATCTGGCTTCATACTTCAAACAGTACGAGGCCTCCGTTACTAATCTCAAACGGCTAATGGAAGACTCCGAGCAAGCTCTCCGATCACGTCGCACGATCCCCTACGTCGTCGGACACGCGAGCAATGATGGCAGACATTGTGGCGCGCGGACTGAAGCAAAATCTCCGATGTAGGCTTCTATCCAGCTAAAATGATCAGTGCACGCATCGGATGTCTAAACTTCTCCTATCCCTTTTTCATTGACTCCATCGCGATGGCCTATCGAAAGAACCCGGAAAGGTCGCTTCCGATATTCTCGGCATCTACAAATCCGCACGACGCCCAAACGTCGATCTGCAGTTTCGCCCTCGTCTTCGGCATCTTGTTCGTAATGGTTGCTCAGTGTTTGGTACGCACTCGACGGCAGTGCAGAAGTGTGGTTGACACGGTCCTCGATACGATGGTGGGCGTAGCCGCTGACGTCCCTCTCGGCCTCTATCAGGTAACTTTTACGGTGACTACCCTGCACTTAACGATCATACGCAGCGGCCTGAAGACGGCCTTCCGTTCGCCACGCACAAAATTCTGAAGGGCAGTCATCGGCTGCTTCTCATGATCATGCCGAGCGGACTCGCCGAGCTAATCAAAACTTCGACTAGTGATGACATCATCGCGTTCCGCGAAACGTTCGACACCCATCCGCCGCTGATCGAAGCGAACCCTTCACGTACGTGTGCGTCGCTCGACCCCGAAACGGCGCGAATGGCGGGTGCAAAACATTTTTCATTTACGAACTTTCGAAGCTACGTGCTCGACAACTGCGCAGATTACGTAAGCTCGATCGACGCCGCCTCGATTCCGAAACTGTCTTCGCCCTCCTTGGCGTACTTGGTGGCCAATGCTAGAGGCACATTTGCGAAGAGCTTGCAATTCGCTGCCGTCCACGGTCTCTACAACGTCGAGTTTGATCGCTCTCAGCGCAAGCACAGTTACAGCACGAATAAGATTGCGCAACAGACTCTTGGGACGCAGTGGATGAATCCATACGTCCTGCAGCCTTTCTCAGGTCTTTTCATTTCTTTTTGCGTCTTCGCGCTTGAATCAGTCGTTAGGGGCCTTTCACAAAAGACGACCATAGCCAGGGAGGGGGTGTGGTCTGAAAATTCAAATTTTTTGCGGACGTTTCCTATGTTTAACACGTAAATATTCGGACAAGCTTAGGGGGAGGGGGGCAAAAAATTCAAATTTTTCTCAGACGTCTTTTGTGGAAGCTCCCTTAGAAGATTTTAGTCAACGCGCAAACTTTAGCATGTTTGTCAAATATGCTGCTAAATACAGTTTCTAAACTAACTAAGATTGGCTGCTTATTCACTCGGACACATAAGGCCTTGCACTGTACTGGAACTCTGTCAGTGGGGCCCGTGCTAGTTGGCATTTTGTATGCAAAGAGGGCGGCACGTTTTATGCGCCGAGAGATATCTGCTGAACAGCAAGCTAGCACATCTGCGCTCACACTCCGAGGAGCAACGCATTACGTATTGAGCGTGCATCCGCAAATGTTGGTAAGACATAAAAACACACATAGCTAGAAGTAAATATAATTTCTTGATTAAGTTTAAGGAAAATTTGTGGCAATGAGGGCGAGCACAAACACCGAAGGTGGCTTCGGTTACCGTGACGTAGACGCGACGCGGGTGTTTACGTAATTAGATAGTAGTCTGAGGTCGAAGAATCCTAGGCTAGTCTATCGAAATGGCGACGATGGCTCCAACTCAGCAGACGCTCCGCGTTCCATACTTTGGCGAGTACGAAACGCCTCTGACGAGCCTAAAGCTTCTAATGAAGCACTATCTCTCCGCTGTCGCACGTGGTAGCGGAAAATCGCTCGTTAAGGTATCCGAAGAAGTCGTGCGATCTGCAACATCATCAGACAACACGACCACAACATTCGACGTGCTACAGCATGGGCTAGCACAAAATCTCTTCGACGTAAGCTTCTACCCAGCTAAAGTGATCTCTACTCGCATCGAGCGCTTAAACTTCTCCTACCCGTTCTTCATCGACTCCGTCGTGATGGCCTATCGCAAGCGCCCGGAGAACATCGTTCCCGACATTTTCGCAGCCTACACGAATCCATTCGACGTCCAAACATGGATCTGCAGCCTGGCGGTTGTTTTTGGTCTCCTTTGTGTCGTCATCGCTCGAAGCCGACAGGGAAGGTCGAGGGTGGACACCATCTTCGACACACTCGAAAAGACTGTTGTCGCTCTTCTTCTCACCCTCTACTGCGTCACGTTCACCGTGTCCGAACTGCACGTTCTCGATTTCACACATCGGCCTGAACAGGGGCTTGCCTACTCGACGGCGAAGATTCTCAAGGGCTCCCATCGGCTGCTTCTCACCAGCCGCACGGCGGGCCTCGCTGAGCTGATCAACGCTTCGACGAGCGATGACGTCATCGCGTTCCGCGAAACGTTCGACACCCATCCGCCGCTGATTGAAGAGGACCCTTTGAGGGCATGCGAATCGCTCGTCGATCCGCAAGCTGCTGTGAGGGTAGGCGTAAAGCATCTCGCATTTATGAACTTTCGAAGCTACCTGCTCGACAACTGTGCAGCGTACATGAGCTCGATCGATATCGTCTCGATTCCGGAGCTGCCGTGGACACCCTTGGCGTACTTGGTGGCCGATGCGAGCGGGACATTTGCGAAGAGCTTGCAATTCGCCGCCGTCCACGGGCTCTACAATGTCGAGTGTAAGCGCTTTCAGCGGAAGAACGGCGAACCGTTCGACTACAAGAAAAGAGCTATCACAGTTGACGAGTGGAAAAGTCTAAACCCTGCGGTCTACTTTCCAGCTATTTTGCTCTGTAGTGGTCTTCTTCTTTCGTTTGGCATTTTTTTCGTTGAGCTGATGGCGGAGAAGTTTCCACCAGCATGGACGGAGCAAACAAAGAAGCTTGGGTGCAAGTGGGCGACAAAGATCGGATTATAGACTCGTCAAAGGGGGTCTCTAGGCTCAATGGCATACGTCGAAAGAGCAAGGCTGCCATAGTGCTTTCCATAAGAGTAGTAAGGCTTTGGGTCTTTGTGACGTCATGTGTGAATAGCTTTTCTGTACAAATAATGCGGCTTGCAGTGTTTGACTATGGGAAAAACAATTAAATAATGTGATGCTCAGTGATCTGCTGTGCTAGCAATGTAAACATTTTAACGAAATAAAATTCAATAATCGAAGTTTCACTGCAAAAATTATGTTCTGTTTCGACGTCAAAGCCGAGCGTGTGCGTAAAAGCCCGGCGATCGAATGACCGACCAGAATCAATCGCAGACGCTCGCCGTTGGGGTTCCTATCGAGCAGTCGATTTCAAAGTACCTCAGCTTCCAGGTGGACTTTCTGCTCGCAGTTGCTCGAGGTGTGGCAAAGCTCATTCAGATGAAATCTGATGACTTCATCAGGAGCGCAGTCTCACTGAACAACAATAAGACGGTCACTGCAAACTTTTTCTACGTGGCTCTCAAACAAAAGCTAATCGACTTACTCGTCTATCCAAGCAAAATGACCGCTGCTCGCATCGAACTCTTCAACTTCTCCTATCCCATCTTCATCGATTCCGTCGCGATGGCCTATCGAAAGCACCCTGAAGAAGTCGCTCCGAACATTTTCGCGACTTACACGAATCCGTTCGATGCTGAAACGTGGCTCTGCAGCTTAGCTGTCGTCTTCGGCATCGTTTGTCTCGTCGCTGCGCAGTCACGAGTTCGCAGAACGAGAGCAACGAGTAGCAACTCTGACGTAATTTATGATACGCTTGCCACCATCGTCCTTGGCGTCCTTCTCGCCCTCTACAGCGTGACGTTCACGGTAACCAAACTTCACTTTCACGATCTTACGTGACGGCCTCAGGACGGCCTTCCGTTCGCCAAGTACGAAATTCTGAAAGGCAGCCATCAACTGCTTCTCACGAGCATGACGGCCGGACTCGCTGAGCTAATCAACACTTCGACTAGCGATGAAGTCATGGCGTTTCGCGAAACGTTCGACACCCATACGCCGCTGATCGAAGAAGATCCTTCGCGTGCGTGTACGATGCTCGTCGATCCCGAAGCTGCCCTGAGGGCTGGCGTGAAGCGCGTGGCAGACATGAACTTTCGAAGTTACATTGTCGACAACTGCGCAGAGTACATTAGCTCCATGGATATCGTCGCGATTCCGGAACTATCATGGACTCCTATAGCGTACTTTGTGACCGATACGAGAAGCGAGTTTTCGAAAAGTCTACGATTTGTCGCCACTCATGGCTTGTACAATGTCGAGTTTGAACGCTCTCACCGAAAAGGCACGAAACTGGAGCAACCGATTACGGAGATTAACAGCTTGAAAGCTGTAAATCCGGCAGTATATTTTCCAACCATTTGCTTTTTCTATGGTCTTTTCCTTTCATTTTCCGTCTTCATGCTTGAAATAATAGCGAAAAGGCTTCACTGACGAAGACACTTTTCAAGTGATAATTTGCGAATAGTATATAAATATGAACAATATTGTTGTCGGTGACAATATATAGTTTCGATTTCTTTTTGAAATGCCCACACAAATTCTACTCCATGCGAAAGAAACGACGCGTTGGCGGACAACGTGATGTGTACAAGTAAACCCACAAAGCCGAAAAGGCATCCTGCCGTTTCACAAAAAACAGCAGCACATAAGTTTTTGAAGCAACAGAGAAAGGAGGCCACGATTTGTCGTCGCACTGCGTTTTTCCTCTCTCTTGTAAAAAAATTAAAAAAAGAAAAATAAACATTTTTTCGGGAGGCTTCGCCCCCCCCCCCAAACCCCCCCATACCATTGCAAGTTGGTGCATACCATTGGCAAAGTTTGCGCCTACCATTGGCAAGTTGCTCACAACGTCGGCCAACTTTTATCGGCTGGGGGGATTGGGGGATTCGGTGAGGGATTGGGGGACTGGGGGGTGGCGATAGGGAAGATTTTATAAGTATGACCAGTAAGCATCCTTTTTTCGCTCGCTTCGCTCGCGGTGGAAACCGAAAACCTTCACGGGCCGAGCCGGATCGGGAAAAATCTCACGGGCCGGGCCGACCGGAAATAACTACGGGCTGGGCCCAAAATTTTATGCCCGTGGACATCTCTGAACGCGATCAACACACTATTATGCATCGCCATCCATCTCCGGCCCGAGTTTGAACCGTGTAAGGCGCCGGTTACTAAGCGCCGTTTAGTAAACGGGAAGGCCGTGAGGTAGAATGCGAGTCAATGGCGTACGGGAACGACGGAAGATTCCTAGCGCCGTCGCGTATGCAACGGGCAGATTTAGCTGGTAGTATAGATTCGGCACTAGGTGGCACAGCGACAAAAGGCAACTGAGAGTCAACGAAGTATGAAAAGACTACCAGTTCGCAATGCTGCAACTTTTTCGATAGTTTGCGGCGCAAGAAAAGGCATATAAATAATCGAGTAAACTCTAAATGCGCGACATTTTCCAGATTTGTTAGTAACAAACCTAGGTATTTGTCCCTGCTCCGTTCTTTCACGTGACAGACAGACGGTGGATCGTAAAAATGTCGCGTGCGTTCCCCGTGCACACTAAACCTATTAATACCTAGTATGATCAAATTACAGTTTGTAAAAAAAGATGTACACTTTGCCGCTGAGACTTTGTCAAAGAGAAAATTTGGCCAACTCTCGTCAGAATGTTGCAGATTCCGCGTGATTTTCGTCGTCTGTGTGCCCCTTTAAAATTACTGTTTTTCCGCCACAACGACTATCACTTTGTATTTGAATTTTCCTCCTGGCGCGCAGCCACAGATTTTTTAAAATCACGGTATGTAAACCCGAAAATGCATAATACGAAGGTCATCGTCTAAAAATCGATAATCTTTTTTATGATATCTGGCGGCAATTGGTCCGCCGGGCCCGGGAGGAACACACTGTTGTAATACTATTCAGATTTATTCGAGATACAAGGTCGAGTCGACAATTGCGCATGTTCCGCTGACCGCGCAAGGCTGCTCAGCATCTACCAGTTAAAAATTTAGAAAAATGCTGTAGAATTGACTCGGGTTTTTCAGGTATAGAAAAATTTATTGCCAGCATTTGGTTTGAAAATAAGCTCATCGGCCGAAACTGGAAAGTTTTGGAATTTTTTTCGGAAAGATCAAACCGAAATCGAATTGAATTTAAACCGATTTGATTTGATTTGATTCGATTCGATTAGACTCGATTAGACTCTTTTTAGCGTGGGTAGAAAATTATTGACTTTTTGTACGTTACGTCTTACCACGATGATTTATGGGACAAATATAATTTGCATGTGACGGTATTTTGTTGACTGCGTGCCAACGTTTATGTTTTTGACCCGCCTGCGAGCATTCGTCAAACTACGAAAATTCATCCCACGAACTGTCACGAAGTTGGCTTTCTTCCGCGGCAACGACTACACAGAGAAATTCTGGTGCAAAGTTTTTGTTTGTGTTTTATTAAAGACACAAAAAACTCAAAATCCCTCGTGCGAAGCGCGTGACGCACGTAAACGACGTCGCATTATTCATGACATCATTTTTTTGCATCGGGCAAGCGAACGCAGCGAGCAACAAAGATGGTCAGAATTGACTTCCCCTCCCCCTCTTGCCCCCTTCCCATTCGAAAGTCAGCAAACGCCCACAGCATCTGAATGTAGTGTGTTCCGTGTCGACATGGTAGACCGGCAAACTGTTCTACGGTATTCCAGAACACAACGTATAATTATACGTTTTGCCTGGTGCGTTTTTTCTTGTTTAAAGCCGGATGCTTTTCGGCTTTGCCGGTCCACTTGTTCAGCCTTCCAGTCACGTTGTAGATGTTTTCTGATGAAATTTATACTGTCTCTTCGGGCTGACGAAATTAATTGCGCTCGTCGAATAAGAAACCCGCTTCTCTTTTCTGCACGAAGTTTGGATGTTTTAAAAGAACGAAAAGTATTTTAATGCTTGTCCCGTGACAATGTTGTGCATAATTATCTATCACATGTGGTTCCAGATAAAACTGCGTTGCCTGAAGATAAAAATCTGGACTACCTAAAGCCTGGCCTTTAATGAAAATCATAAAGTTCTAATTTATTGACAAATTTGAAGTATTATTGGCTTTATTTGCGAAGTTCAGAACAGTTGCTAATGCCGGATTTGAAACAACCCGAGAGGAAATGGGTAAAATCGATATTAAATTTTTAGAGTAGCGTAAAAACGATTCAGCAGTCAAAAGCAGTAAATAATTTTAAAAAATTTAAATCTTTCCAAAGTAAAAGAATTTTAGGCAAGCTTTTTCATTTAATATTTTAAATTAATATTATTATTAATATGAATATTTTGAAAGGCGTTAATTAATATTATTAATTAATTAATTTAAAATTTATTTTAATATTTTAAAAAGCGTTTGCACTTGTTTTAAAATTTTCGGATGGGTTTTTGTTGGCTTTGGTACCCATGTCATTCAGGTCGGATTGGGCTTGGTTGTATTTTACCCGATGCTAAGATACGTGATTGCATCAATCGGGACGCAAAACTGTGAATATTTTTACGATTTACTGCTTGGCAAATCGCCCATCGTCGAGGTACAATGTTCATGCCTGCATTTTTTACGAAACACGTAGGCAACGTTTTTTTTCTATTCTTCACTTGAGTGCAAAGTATTCGCCTGCAGCTGTTCCGTTTTTCGCCTATTCCATATCGCCGACGAGAGACGAGTGCGCGCCAACAGTGTCACTGATCTTACGATTGTCATTTATCTTTCGCCTTGTAAAACAGTTTAATAGAATTTTTACGTCGACAATAATTTTCAGGAGAAAACTGGCGAAACTATGAGCGAGAAAGCGCAAGCTTCATTTTGGGATGTGGAAGATAATCGTGATCGTCATCCAAGCGCACCGGACACAATTGACGATGAATTTGAAGTGATTTCTCCACGGCAGTTGGACGAAAATGGTGTTTTTCGTTCACCAATGTCACCGATAACAAGGTGCTACTCGTTCACGGGCACTGTTGCCGATCCACGAGAAATCTTGGGCGCCATCCAGGAAGAACAGTTTGCAGCCCGACGTATGTTGTAAAGTGTCTGCCTCAACAAATGCCCACACAAGAGCCGAATTTTCTTTAAAATTTAAACTTGAGAAATAAAATTTTTAAATTGATCAAATTAATTAATAAATTAATAAAATTGATAAAATTAATAAAATTGATAAAATTAATAAAATTGTTCAAATTAATAAAAAAATTTCAATTAATTGATTTAAAAAAATTAGTTGGTTTAAAATTTTAATATTAATTTAAGTTCAAATTATTGAAATTACTCTTGGCATTTTTTCTAGGAGCGCTTGAAGAACAGCACGCTGTGCTCGTTACCCAGCTTGAAAATATCGTCACAAAAGCTCGAGAGGTTCATTCGTACGGCTTGGTTATTGTAGAGGAATACTACATTCTAAACCTCTTTTATTTTGAGATCCACGAGCTAAAGAACGAGAAAGCGTGTCTCACTTCGGCGCTAAAGGAACGCGATGCGCGAATTGAGGAGCTAGAGAGGACTTGCAAGTACGTAGCCGCGATGATAGCGCACTACAAATAAATCGATAAAGCCGAAAAAATGCATCTTCTGAAGTTCTCTGGAAAGAGCCAAAATCAATTTATCGGTGTGTCGAACTTGCACCTGAGTACAGTGTGACCATAGACTTCCGATGGAAATCGGGGAGATATAACGCGTAAACATAGGAAAATACCGAACGGACACCATTTTTGATGGACAATTTTCTGTACGTCAGGGGTCAAAATTGGGGAGACTCCCCGCCAATTGGGGCAACATGGTCACCGTGCCTGAGAAAGCAGTTGGCCACAGCGTGTTTACAACGGCAAAGAACATTCCATTACATGCGCGTGCAGGTTTTCGCACGAAATTTTTCCAAGTCCGAACGTCCACTCCCCTACTACACAGAGAGAATCTTGATACAAAAGGAATTTTGAGATTCAGCGAAGGAAAACTCAAGTTAGAGCTGTGACTAATTAACTCACACGTGACCAGGTAGCTTCTTTCTCTTCAGGTAGCTTCATCTTTACTTAAAAATGGTAAATGTGCTGAGGTAGAATGTTTTATTTCAGCGCAACGTTTGAAGAACTGAAACTGAAATTGCAAAAGGCCGAAGAGAAATTGAAACGTCAGCAGGATATTATCAATCAGTTTCAGGTATTTTCCCTTCGATTGCGACATTTGCGCCCTCTTCGACTGGTGTGACCTTGGAGGCGCGTCATTTTTTTTCGAAAATTAAACATGCTGCTGAGAAAAAAAAACGAGAAATGAAAGTCCAAGTTCATAACCTAATCTGAGAGCGATTGAGACATTTTCCGAGACGAGCTAAACCCCGTGCAACGCAGTAGGCTAGATTTACTGTCAGAATTTTTGGTACATCTCGGTTTCGCAAAATCGATCGAGCTTGAGAATCTTGGAAGAAATGCGAGATAAATCGACTTGCCTAGAATTGGTTTGCATCGAGCTGAGTGAGTCCACTTCACTGAGGACGATAGAATCAAACCGACTGGTCTAAAATCAGATTTCAATGTTTTGTATCGAAATGTTATCAGTCGAGATGGATCGAAAAAGAATCGAATTGAAACGAAATTCTGTTAGAGCGCTGTAATATCAAATCGAAATTTCTGAGTGGTTTTTTTCCGGCAAAGCGATTTTTCGCGACATTTTGCGTAGCTTTTAAAACTTGTATCAAATCGAGCTAAAGTATTTCTAAATGTTCGAGCGAAATCGCATTCTGACTGATGAATAATCAACGTGCATCGAATCAAAATTAAATCAAATTAAATCGGAATATAATTACAGAGGAATCGATTAAATCGACTAATAGCGAATCAATTTTATTAGTGTCGAATTAAAATGAGCCGAAATTCTCAGCGTACCTACCTAATATGCTCAATTTACGACTGATCAGTGTAATCGAAGCAAAATGAAATGTTGAAAAACTCAGAGAATCAATCGTTTTCTGTTGTGTCGTGCCCCGTTCAATTTTCGATTCTGTCGTATACTCCCCGAGTTTTCCGCGTATTTGGATTGCGTTAGATACGCAATATTTTCATCGCTAACTTGCAACCCTATATTCAAAACCGTCTGCCCGTGACAGAAATATTGAGCTCTGAACCTACGATATGTCGCTTTACGGCAGCACGACTAAATACTTCTCTTTTGCAGCGAGACGGAATTGTGAGTGAAAACGTCGGCGCTCAAAATGTCGTCACCTTCGAGCAAGGCATGCTACCTGGAAAGCTGGAAGGGCACCGCGATAAAGTTTGGTGCTGCACGTGGAATCCACACGTCGAACTTCTCGCATCTGGGTACATAGTTATCAATTTTCTCAAGGATACTTCCCGAACCACTCACCGAAATATCCCCTTTCCAGCTCCTTTGATGGCACTTCGCGAATTTGGAATCTTCCGGGCGATATCGGGACAAAAGCAGGGCCACCCCCTTTCGTCGAGCTTCCGCGCGGCGCGAAACGAGAGAACGGCGCGGAAGAGTCGCCGAAAAGCGCCGTTTTGAGCTTACAGTGGAATGTAAGCTGAGATTCGAGCGAGATTTTTTAATCGGTCAGAACGATGGGCTCGTTTCGCAGGGCGAAGGATCCATTTTGGCGACCGGCTCGCAAGACGGTTTCGTACACCTGTGGGACAGCGATGGCCGTCTGCGCATGATCCTCGATCGGAAGCACGATGGCTGCGTGTGGGCGCTGAAGTGGAATCGAAAAGGAAACTACCTACTGAGTGGCAGCGGAGACAAAGTAATAACGAGTTAAAATAAATACACATGCATAAAGTTTAGAAATTTTGCCCTTGAGGCTTTCCATAGACGATGTCCACAAAAAAATGAATTTTTACCCCTGATCCGCAAAACTCGCCCACAAAGTTCATAAAGCGCTTTCCTCTCCTCCCATATTAAGCCCAAAATAGCTTGTGGAAGCCGCTTTCTTGGCTTAAAAATGCTGAAACTTTTTTGCTTTAGACTTCAACGGTTTGGGACGCAAAATCGGGCGAATGCGTTCAGAAGTTCGCACTTCACTCGAACTGCGTGATCGACGTCGACTGGCAGTCGAACAGCGTGTTCGCGTCAGGCTCGTGGGACCGATCGATCCTCGTCGGCCGAGTCGGCGTTCAGGAGCCTCTGAAGATATTTCGTGTACGCTATGTCCACCAGATTCGCTTGAGTTAGGAAAAGTTGAAAACCAAAATATCGCTCCCTAGGGAAAATTTCGGGTCAAATCTCCAAACTAGTTTTATATAGTACACTTTTTACGACTTTTGAGATTTTTCCAATCTTGATAATGTACACTTGTCACGTGAACTTCGATTCAATTTTTTAACACAGAAAAATGCGGGTTGTCTTCAACATTATTTTCTCCGCGCTGGTACCACCGTTTGAAACGAGAGGGTTTGTTTTACATCTAGACGAATTTTACTTTCTTGCAGTAGCTTGCGCTATGGTAGGTTTTGCCTCCCCTGGTTACAGTAAGCGTCTGAAGTTGGGTAATTTGCGCGTGATAAGGGCACGATTTTTGTGCTCCACGCGCAATGGCATCACTTTCGCTAGCCTGAACGTACAGCACCCATCAGGTGCGTGTCGTGTAGGGCACAACACGAGATACAGTATTGCTGAGCTGAGTTTTGACGTAGCTCTTCAGCTCGAGCAGCGCCGAAGCGCCTAATCGAGTGACCTAAAAAATCGCATTTCCGCCTGTGTGAAGGTCTGTGAATGTTAGAATGCAGCTACCGTTTTTTCTCGCATTTAAGCCAGTCGGTGTAGGTGGCGCATTGACGCTGGATTTAATGCAACGTCGCGAGAGTGAGAGAGAAATGCACCTTGCATTAAACACAGCGTCAAAGCGCCACCTACACCTACCACTAGCTTAAATGCGAGAAAAGCGGTAGAATGATGAATGTCATGTCACGCACGTGTCTCAATGAGGTCTATGCAACCATGTGTCGCTCAAGCCTGTAGGCACGCGCGCGTGTGCGCTAGACGCGTTTAGGCGCGCGATGTGTTAAGGTCACGATTTGGAGCAAGCCCTACACGTAGTCGCTGGTCGCATTTCAGACTCACGTCGTACGCACCTCGAACAATAGTTCATTCGAAATCATCTACACTCTACTTTCCCGCTTTGCCTTCGGACTACTCCCTTAGCGCTGCCATTTGGGATTTTCCCTCCCTGTAAAAAAATCGTGGCTCCGCAGTAGACAGAAACGAAGCCGTGGTGGACTGATAAGTCTGCTAGTGAGCAGCTTCATCAATCGACCGAGACTGCAGCGCCTTCGCTCCTTTTCGTACCAGTCAGCCGCTTTACGGCCGATCCTAGCATATCAACTCAACGTGCATTATGCTTTGACGACGTAGCGCAAAACTCCACCTGCCAATTGTGTGTGTGCATGCAGCGCAGGCAGAACCGCCACACGATTCGAGCAGCTTAGTAAAATGAAATCGATGCCGATTTTCAGAGGTTTTCTGCGGAATAAAAACGTACTAACGAGTGTTTAGTTTCTTTATTAATCAGTGGGCAAGTCTAATTAAAATGCACAGATAAGTTGCAACCGCGTCGGTCGCTGAATTCACTAATTTTGTTGAACACTGTGTAAGCAGAAAGGGAGTCTGTTTTTGCATCCTGCGGAGCGAGCGTAGCGATTGCAACAAAACCCATTGCTAATTGGTCAAACAGAAATTATTCCTCTCCTTCCCCAAACCTACAAAAGTTAGCGGACCGGAAGTCTCTCGCTTTTGCCGTTTTCGAGAAAAAATGAGCTGCTTTCTTTCAAGCTATTCTTACTTCCCGTGGCCGACAGACCATTCACAATGCGTGTAACGCTGTGACACGCAAAAATCTACCTGCACACGTGGGCTTGCAGTTTACCAAAAACGAAATCGCAAAACTTCGTAAGTTTTTGCATCCTGCCTGCAGCGCGCAGCGCCGAACAAAAGAATAGCTATATGGTTGGACGGGCCGGCCTGCCCCCACGCAGAACATTCTCCTGCATTCTACGCAGCATACATAACAAGTAAACCGGCAAAACCTTAAGTGCATCCTGCCTGAATCGGTAAAAAACGCGGCAGATTTTTTGGCAGGATACAATTTTTTCATGTTTTGGTAGGATGCCTTTCTGGAATATCTTCGAATACTCTGGAACACTTCTGAACAGCGTGGAACATTCGGCTGTTCCATATCTCGGCATAGAACACACTGCGCACTCCAGGAAGGATACTATAATAGGCTGGCGCGGTGCGGCTTATTCCGAACTTCTCTTTCTTTCTCTCTCGCTATAAGCAAACAAGGAGCCTATGGCTGCCAGACGTTTCAAATTAAATAGGTGTATTTCATCACCGTTTCATGCGCACACAAGCAAGTACAAAAGGAGTAAAAAAAGGAGTAACAAAAAAATAAAATTACAATACCGTATCGTATGTCCAATAAATAATTGATATTTAGGACTGCATGCTCAATTTTTCGAAAGCAGCTCAATTTCTCGAGATTGGATGAACTTTACCGACGCCTTTGTTCGAGACAGGCGGCATTGATCCCGCCATCGCAGACGCAGACCGAGGTAAATGTTCAGCGAGAGACAGAGCCATTGGTGACCCATCCTGTCGGTCCGTTCGAACTCTCTGTCTGCTTTCCTTTGTTTCGCGCCTTCGGCTTCGGCGCGATATGCGTTCGTCGCTGCAGCCGCCGTCGTTTTCAGCAACCACATTTTCAGCTAGCTGCATAGCATGCAAGCGACACCCAAGTTCACTTGGGAGGGAGAAGGGCGAACCGCCCGGCGCGCTAAGTAAAGAGCTCGAGTTCGAAAACAGCCAGCCAAGAGTCGAAAATCGGGTCGGTCGAAGATACTGACTTGCTTGTTGTCGGTCGACGTGCGGGTGGACGTCTCTGACGTGTGGCACATAAATCAGTGTCAATTTTTTGTTTGATTTTCTTTTGATTTCTCATCGCCGAAAAAGGTTTGAAATCACTGCGTTCTTGGACTTTTCCTCGGGGAGACGAATGGTGTTATAAACCGCAAGTTTCCAGCATTTACCATTCGCGAGAAACGTGAGCTGATTGTCTTCAAGCGTAATCCAGGCATCACCTCACACCCCTACAGACCGATCCCAACAGTTTCACCTTCCCGGGGAATGTGAAACTAAAAACTGCATCGCGTGGAGGCGATAGGGAGGGTGGACTGTTTTTTCTTTCTTTTAAACAGGATGCTCTTCAGCCTCACCGATTTGCTTGTTCAGTGCATCCTGTATATGTAGTGCAGGCTTTCGTATGGCTTTGAAAGTGCGAAATTCGTATTCAGCATGTCAAGTGAGTAAATCTGCAAAGCTTCAGCTGAGTCAGCCAAAGATCCGCGTAAAAACTCAGCAAACTTGCTTGCGGCAGGTGCATAAAATATTCTTGACTTTGCTCCATGACCGAGCCATAACTTCGCAAAAATAGCATAAAACTAGTTTTTTAATTTTAATTAGAAAAAACCTGTGTACGAAGTTTTGCGACACGAAACACGTAGAATTCGCTCTCTTTTTGAACGTAGCTCGCAAAAACGTGGGAATGGGAAAACCGGTCGCGCGCGCGCCAGCGCACCGATCGGGTCGATCGACCACTTGGTGGAAAGCTGGACCTTCAGCCTACTCGCCGATACCATGCGTGTTTCTAGACACACCGTGCAGCCGGCGATTTTTAAGATTTAGCTGAAAAAAGTGTCGAACTTTTGCGACACGAGACACATGAAATTCGCAACATTCGCACTGCCGCCGTGTCGCGC